>JAUKPS010085976.1:0-37657 GCA_032273165.1 Chlorellidium tetrabotrys | reverse complement strand
ACCGAGGGAACATGCACAGGATGCACGGCAATGAGCGAAACGTCTGTTGTTCTAGTAACTCCTACAAACGAGAAGTCAGGCAAGGCCGCTTTTTCTGCTTCTGCCGGTGATTACAAAGTAACTAAATCAACCTCGGCGCAATTCTCTAGCGCCCAGGGTTATGTCCGTTGCCAGATCAAAACAAACCAAAGCGGCGTTGAATTTAAGGCCTATGTTGATGGCGTTAATAATGATAACGCTCAAGATACTACCGCGGTAATTGGCGACTCTGTTTGGCGACCATATGAAATTGCAATTGTTCACGGCTCCACCTCGGCGGGTTGGGCGATTGATACCGATTCTGCAATTACGGGTGATGTTTATTTTGATGAGTGCGCAGTGGTTGTCGGGGAGATTGGCCTAGAAGTGGCGCAGGAGCAGCTTGCTCAATCAGCTTATATTCAAAACGCCAACTGCGCTCCGACAACTACGAGTGCGTCGTTTGTTGATTTTGGTGCTGACACAGATTGCGGCGCTCCCGTATCCATCCTGTCTCGCGTAGGCTCACTTCAACTTACTGACGCCGACGCTATTTCGTTTACAGTCAATTCTCTGCCTCCTGGCGATTATATCGCCGTAATAGATACTCCGCTCACAACTTCCGTTTCTGCCAATGCAGGTTTGCGGGTTACAGATGGCACCAACAGTGGACAACCAATAGGAATAAACAACCAAGCTGGCGGGGTAATAACGCCTTCAAGTGCTTTTGTTTCATTTACTCAGACCTCATCAGGGAATAAGACATTTAAGATTCAAGGAAAGACAAGTGCCGGAACATTTACCGCCACAGGCACAGACCCCTACACAGCGCACTTTCGTCTCTACTACTACCCACCCGCATCTAAGATTTATTCTCAGGCGTGTAATGACCCTAGGGTTTGCGGAAACGTGTTCAGCGCAGAGGTTGGCGCAACGGGAACGGTTACAAGCGAAAACCTCGACTGGATTAGCGGAAACTGCACTAACGCAGTAACGCGTGTTTGTACTTTAAATTCTTTTGGTCTCACAACTGGAATGAACTGCACGGCATCCTCCACTGCCGGCTCAGAAGTAATTGCTACCGTAAGCGCATCAAGCTCTTCTTCAATTTCGGTAGCAACATTTGTTTCAGGCTCAGGCTCGGCGCAAGCATTTAAGATTATCTGCCAAAAAGCATCTCCCGACTTTACTACTCAAAACCAAATCACCGGCACCTTTGCGAACGTGGTGACTGCGCCCGGCATCTCGAAGCCGAAGACTTGTTACTACGCCTTCGGGCAATCAGGGGCAACGCTTGCTTCACCTACCGAATGTACTTCTGGGACGTGCGGAGAAGTCTACGACTCATGCGGAACAGGCACCCCGCCAACCTGGGCGACTACTGCAATCTACAATGACATGACGTTTGCGGCAGGGACATGGGCTAACTCAACCTTCCTTAAGTGTGATTGTGTTGCCTACGACGTGACGACCGGAACGGTTAAAGAGTGTACACACTTCTTTGTCACCTCCGATCAAACATGGTCAACAACTTCGTCGGGTGGCGCAGTTCTCAACACTATCACTTACGACAATGGTGGGGCGCAATCTACAGGCTATGTATCAATTGAATGTACCGGCCAGGCACCATGAAGACCACAGGAGCATAGACCATGAGCTTCTTAGAAGAATCAAGAAAGTCACGCTCGGAGAAGGTTCTTCTTTGCTCAATCGTTGCCGCCGAACGTGCTAAAGTATTCACACTCGACTCAGGGAGCACCTATGTCAAAAGTGTTGGTTTTTTTGTTGATTCGGTTACCGACGGTGTTGCTAACCTTGCCGCTGGCACTCTTCCTCTTTCTGTTGGTCAGTATTTCTATGATTCAGAAGCGGGGCAACTCTACTTAAGGTGCTCGGATTCATCCGACCCAAAGACTCGTGACATCGTAATCCGCTATAAATTCTTTTTCTCATCTTCTGGACATAACATTCCCTTCGATGTTTCAACTGGTCGCCACGCTCACTGGGAGGGTCGCCTTTCTGGCATTGGCGCTCTCAAGCAATCCCTAGACGAGGAAAATACTGGCGTGGTTGTTGAGTCATCAAGCTCCGTTACTCTAATAAACAGTGACGGATTCTTTGATGAGATATTTGACACGCTCGTATGGGAAAACCAGGCCTGCGAATTTTGGTCATGGATTACATCAACGCCTGTCAGTGAGGCAAAAAAGCTTTTCTCTGGCATTGTTTCCGAGAAATCTTTTAGCCCCGACTCGGTTAGCTTTCGACTCAATGACTTCACCTTTCGCCTAAGGGATAAGGTAAATCTTGAGTTCTTCTCATTCTTAGATGGGAGTCTTTCGGACTCAGACCTTAATAAACCAAAGCGCCGAGTTTATGGCCGCGTTAAAAAGATGGCCTGCGTTGGTGTTGATAAAATACTTGAGGGCTACGCCGGGACGGGTAGCGTTATCGGCAATGCTGGCGAAGCATTCATCACATTTAGCACCTCACAGCTTGGCGCATTATTCCCAGGTGACGAGATTTCCTTTTCTCTTCCGAGTGGTGACATTGAAAAGATCGGCGTTGATTCAATTACAAGCGGAACCATTTACGCAGTATCCGGCGCGCTAGACGAGTCGTTTACAGCTTCAAGCTTTCAGATTATTCCAGAGCGAGCTACCAGAGCTAAGAATCGAAATTGGTTTATCGCTGGCCACAAACTTTCCGGGCCAAGCGCAACAATCACCGCCATAGAAGGTTCAAATAGATTTGCCGTTGATGATACGAGCGCATTCTTCCCAGAAGACCGCTTTTCCATTGATGGAGAAATTGGAACCATTAGAAGAATCTCAGGCAGTACATTAGTCACCAATCAAGTGCTTTCTCCGCCCCCTGTTGTTTCCGATGTATTCACTAGGCCGCCAATTGCCGAGGTTTACGCCGCAGACAAGCAGCTTCTTTTTGGAAGAGATTACACCTACACCAACACGACCGAAGCAATCATTCACCTTGATGCGCTTGCAGAGTTTAATCTTGCCCCCGAGCGCTCACTTGCCGGAACAGATATAACATTTACCAATCTCAGTAACGCGATTACATCTAGCTCGACATCACTCGACCTTAGAACTGTTTTGCGGCCTAGAGACTGGATAAGATCAACCGACATCACTCATGTTACTTGGTACGAGGTCGCACAAGTTGACCAGTTTGCGGCCAAGCTTGTAACGGTTTACGCGGGTTCAAATATCTCTGGCTCTTCTCAATTTAAGACAGTGGACTACATTGACGACGATGCGATTATTACGGTTGATTGTTATGGCATTGAGGTCGATGGACTATGGCTCAAAACGCCAGGGGATTGTGTTAAGCACCTGCTAGAAAACGATGCAGCACTCTCACAAATCGACACGGCCGCATTTGCCAAGGCCAACGCATCATGCGATTTTATCGTAAGCCTACCATTACCAGCAAGGCCAGGTGACGGACTCCCATCAATCCGCGAGACGATCAGCAAAATAAACTCGTCGGTTTTTGGCTCTCTTTTTACTACGGCGGATTTCCTGCTTTCTTACTCCATTCTAAATAGTTCTAAGCCGGCCTCGCTGGCCACACTCGGAGATGATGACATCATCAGCTTCACCTCTGACACGAAGAATCAAATCTGCAACAAGGTGATAGCGAATTATCGGCCATTTGTTGATGGCTCGACGGGTGAAGATACTTTCGAGGTTTACGACTTTGAATCATCTTTCACAAACAAGATGAGCGGAATCAAGAAGACCGATGAAATCACGCTCTACCTTTACGAGGAAGACAAAGCCCAGATTATAGCCCAAAGATACGCCTTCTTTAGGTCGCTCTCAAGCTCTAGGCTGCGTTTAAAAGCTCCGCTCGCACTTGCCAGCTACTCGCTAGGGGATAAGGTTTACTTAAAGCTAGACCGCCTTTTTAAGCGTTACGGGGGCAGGAATCGGCTCAAGGTGGGAGTGGTCGCTGGTGTTTCCCGTGACGGCTACTCTGTAGAGCTTGAGCTAAACGATCTGGGCAATGTTATTAATAGGGTTCCAAGTATCGCGCCAGACACGATGGGCGAGTATTTGGCAGAATCCCCCGAAAATATTGCCATGTTCGGTTTTATTACTGACAATAATACAGAGACACCCGACCCAAACAGTGACGCAGAACTCGGAAACAACCTAATAGGCTAGTCATGGCATTTGAAGTCATTAACGCAGCAGAGATTGAAGTAGGCGACCCTATTAAAGCCGAGCTTTTCAATAAAATCAAGAACTCGTTAGACGATCACGAGGCGCGGATTAATGCTCAGGAGTTGTCGGCTAACAGGATTATAATCTTTGACTCCATTATAATTAACGCAGCATCGGCTTCATCATTCACCGGAATACTTGGTGGAAATTGCCCTCAAGACCTCACGCTGACAGATTGCTATGTTCAAATCTATGAGAAAGGTTCTCTGACTGGCGCAATCGAAATTGACGTAAAAAGAAACACGACTCCCGACAATGTCGGCATGGTTTCGGTTTTCACAACTAAGCCCAAGATCACCTACTCTGGCGCAAGCGATTACGACAAATCGACAAACCAAGTCTTTAATGGTGCTCAAGCATCAATAACTGCGGGCCATCATTTGCGCTTGGATATTACCGAGCTTCCGGCCGGCGGCACAATTGGCAAATTCATTGTCTTTCTAGTTGGAGAGGTTTCCTAATGTCTGGCGTTACAATCATTCCATTTAATTTTCAACCCGCTTCTGCGCCATCAAGAAAGACGGGTGCCTACACAATCCCCGCCGGGAAGTATGGGTTAATTACAAACGCTTCTCTCGATACAACCATTGAGGGTGAATACTCATTTGCAACGCAGGTTTCTACGGGCTCAAACGGCGGGGCATCCACAACTAACCACACTTTTTTCCCTGGTGGCCCAGTCATAGCCATGCTCTTTGATAAGACAGGCGGAAGTGACACGGCAAACCTTAGCTTTATTGCTAGGCCCGTGGGAACAGGTACGGCCGGAACGACTTACCAATATGCAAGCGTTACGGGGACAAACAACTTCAACTTGTTTTTGGTTAACGACGGAATCGGCGAAATTGTTTTTACGTTTACTCGCGTTGGCGCCGGCTCTGGTATTGCAAACAGCTACACATTCCTTTGTGGAGATACACCACAGCCTACATGGGTTCCATCTGGCACTGACCTAGATGGCTCGGGCTATACGGTCACGCTCTATAATGAATTAACATAGGGGTCTTATGTCTATTATCATTGCAATTTTATTTGGCGCATTTATTAACTCTGCAACCATTGCAACCAACTCGCTTGAGGATTGTAAGAAGCTAGAGTTTAAACCGCAGGCCTGTAAAGTTGCCAAGACATACAACGAACTCGGCAAATGAAGTCTGACGTTTTACTTTGGCAGGTCATTCAGGCCATAGTTCTAGGGGCTGGTTTGCTGGCCTACGCACATGCGAACTTTGCAACAAAGACCGAAGTTGAAACGATGCTAGAGACAGTAAACAGAATAGATGAGCGGGTATATAAGCTTGCTCAAAAACAAGGGATTGATTAAATGGAATTTTTGAACAGCGTTCTTTCTTTTTTGTCTGGCGCGGAGGGCATGGTTGCCACTCTCGCTATCGTTGTGGAGTTTGTTCTCCGCTTGGTTCCGTCTGAAAAGCCACGCAGCATCATCTATCTTGTGGCCGGGTTTGTTAAGGTGATTGGCTCGGTCTTTACTAAGATCGGCGAACTCCTCGATAAAATTTTGCCCCAGAAGTTGAGCTAACGAAGTGGCGGCATTCTTCACCGGATTAATCTCTGCGCTTAAGGGTGTCGCCGCTGCTCGTGACCTTGTTAATCAATTCGTGGCCATGTGGCTTGAATATCAAGATCGCAAGATAGAAGCTGAATACGACGACAAGAAAGCCGAGCGCGAGGGCTTAATCTTCCTGCTTAAGACAGCGCCGACTGATGAAGTTCGCAGAGATGCCGCTAGAAAGCTTTATCGACTGGGCCAATCATGAAATACCTTCTCATTCTCTCGCTTGTTGGATGCGTCTCTAATGGATTTAAAAAGCCCATCGTTCAAGAGTGCGTAACTCTGGCCTCTGGTGAGTTCTTCTGTCTCTATCGTGACCGCGAGGAGACTAGGCCCGTTGACCCTGGCTATACATGCCTGAGTCCTGGAGATAGACAGATTTACGAGGAGTACCTTGATGACAAGGAAAAAAGGCTCAGAAGATGCATCAACAATCCAAAGAAGTGCCAGTAAAGATTCCCGCGCAGAATCCCTCGCCAAATTACAGGCCCAGAAGATTCTTGCGATTCAGGCCGGAAACACAAAAGCCGCTGCCCAAATCCAAAAAGTCATAGACGCCATAAGCCGCAAAAAGTAATGGCGGAAATCTGGCGGGAATGGCCATTTGCCATAGAGAATTTTTGTTGTCACGATTAGATAACAAGGATGTTTGAATGGATGCCAAGACAGAGATTTTGCACAAGCTGCAAGAATTTGCCACAGAGCTAGGAAGAACACCTAAGAAAGAAGAGTTTTGCTCAGCGCACTACACTCGAAGCTTCGTTGATAAGCATTGGGGTGGCTGGACCATTCTACTACAGGCCGCTGGGCTTGTTGCGAAAGAAGGCCATCGCAAGCTAACGACTCAAGAACTCTTTGGCAAATCAGTAGAGCAACAGATTGAAGAGTATCAGCCCCGCGAGTTTTCTTCACTCAAGGGAAAATCACGCATCCTAGTAATTGGCGACACACATTTTCCGTTTGTTAATAAGCAATGCCTAGAAGCAATTTACGAATTTAATCGAGTTCAAAAGCCATCGCACATTGTGCAAGTCGGTGACCTATTAGACCTTTATGCTCACAGCAAATTCCCTCGCTCGCAAAATATGTATGGGCCAGAGGAAGAAGAATCGTTGGGACGAAAGGGCGCGGAAGAAATGTGGGCACAGCTTAAAAAAGATAATCCTAAAGCTCAATGCTTCCAATTATGGGGCAATCACGACCTAAGGCCGGCGAAGCGTGTTCTTGAATCACTCCCAACGCTTGAGCATGTTGTTAAGGAATACTACAAGCGACTTATGACATTCGAGGGAGTGACAACCATTGAAGACTATCGTCAGGAGCTAATCATCGACGGGATAGTTTTCCACCACGGCTACCGATCACAGCTTGGCTCTCATCGTGATTACGTTGTGCAAAACTTTGTTTGTGGCCATTCGCATAAGGGTGGAGTGGTTTATCGGCGCCTCCGCAACGAAGTTATCTGGGAATTGAATGCAGGCTTTTGTGGCGATGCTGACAGCAAGGCGCTATCATACACAGCTCAAAAGATCCACGATCAAACTATGGGCTGGGCTTTTATTGATGAATATGGGCCTAGATTTATCCCAATGTGATAAACCGCACTAACTTTGCTATACATTAAAAAATGACTGAGAAAGAATTTCAAAACCAAGTCCTAGAATACTTAAACGCAAGAGGGATAATGTGTTGGCCCAATGCCGCCGTTAGCGTTTTCGACCCCAAGCGTGGCAAGTTTAGAAAATCAAAGAACCGCTTTCACAGAAATGGAATCCCGGACATTCTCGGGATCCTGCCTGGAGGGAGATTTCTCGGGATTGAACTTAAGCGCCCACCTGAAGGGAGGAGAAAGCCCGAGACGCTGCAAAATATGTTATCAGATGAGCAGGCATGTTTTATAATTGACGCAACTTGCAATGGCGCTCTTTGTTTTGTCGCTGATTCGCTAGAGACAATCATTGCCAAATTAGCGGAACCCATTTCCCGTTGCGAATAGCCCAACCGTTATCGGCGAACCACTCGGCGACGCCAGGAAACCTTGCTGCGAACTTTGTGTTTCCGTATGCGTCGGCCATAACGTGATGGCGCTGGCAGACTGGCATGTGATTCCATGGCTCATTGATAAATTCCGGCCACGCCTTACGAGTAAGGACATGATGCAGGCAAACCATCGTTTCATCCTGAAGGCCACAACAAACACATGGTTTACTCGTGAACCAATTACTCCGACTCATAATCAAGCGCCGGCCTTCGCATTTTTCCGCCTGACTTAATCCATCCGTTGTCGAGCATGTGCTTTCTTGCCGCAGAGTTTGTTCGGACGATATACATCAAACCTTTTTCCAGAAATCTCTCTTTGTGCTTCTCGCACATGGGCACCTCCATCCACGGGCGAAATTTAATTCCGATCCTGGCACCAGCGAGCACAGAAGATCCGCCATCCTTGCATGCAAAGCACTTAACCCACACGGTACTTTGCCTTCCCCTTAAGGCGCCTTGCTTCGGTTATATCCAGGGGGAACCCAAAGGAAATAGTTTCTCGAACCATGTCCTCAATGAGGAACCCAAGCGCGTAAGGAACGGAGGTGTGCTCCCTGGCGCTCTTATGGCCAAACCCTGCCTTATGCCCTACAGCCTCGTGCCAAATGTTTCTGGCCAAGTCCCAGGGCTTGAATGACTTGAAGAATTTACGGTTAAACCAAATCCAAACGGTTGAGGGCTTTGTGTATCCGACGGTATTTTTCCACGAGTAGAAAGCTTCCAGATGAATGTCAATCTCTCGGTCCTCTTCTTTTTCCAGGTCAGTGGCGCCGCTCATTAGAAGATTGTAGATTGAAGCATTTGACATGCCTCTGGTGTTTGTTAGCTCAAGCTCAAGGAACCTTTGCCGAAACTCATTCGAGTTAAAAACAGCCACGCCATAGCTGACCGCCTCGCGCACCAGATTGCGCTCCGCCTCGGAGAAATTTTTTAAATTGTGGATCTTCGCGGTCACTCCAGTCATAGTAGCCCCATTGTAAAAAGCCCCAACACAAAACCACCAGTAAAAAGCCAGGAGGATATGAGTAGGAATATAAAGATTTTTTCTACCATAGCAGAGCCAACATGAGCCAAGAAAGGAAAGCCCCAAGCTCCATTATTTGATGCATGCTACTTGTGCCGCATGGTCAATCCTGGCGCGCTCGTCGCGGATAACAGCTTCCAGAAGAGTGTCGTAATCATAGCCGCACACATCAGCAATAACGCGCAAATGCTTTGCCGGAATCTTGGCCTTGCCGGTAAGGATGTTGTTAATCTGTTGATCCTTGACCCCAAGTGTCCTGGCCAAGTCACACGGGCGCTTGGATGCGTGAATGAGCGCGTTTCTTAGCTCAATTGCGGAGTTCTTGTAAAAACCTCGTACATTAATCATAGTGCGCCTTTAAGTATTCCTTCAGTGCCTTATTGCTTCGTGCAACCCTAACTTCCTTGCCATCTATGTAGAGGGCAAAAACGCCTCTCGCCATTTTCCTAATTGTCACTCGGGTTAGATTCTTTTTAATAATCATTTCAATGAATGGCAAAATCTCATGGACATAATCCACCTGCCCTACAACCTTGCTTTTGCGGAAGATTGTATAGGCGTCGTTGCGGTTCTTCACCTTAAAGCCGTCGGGCAGGGGCGGCATTCTCGTGTGAGCGCGCCCCGTCCCGTTGGTCACAGCCTTTAGTTGCTGTATGCCCGCCAGGAATGACGGACTTAAAAAGCTTTTTAGAATCATTTGATATCCGGCATGGCGTTTAGTTTTTTGATTAAGGCGCTGGCCTGTTTGCTTGTGATTCCCTTAATTGGGCTCAATGGCTCGTAGTTCTTTCGGTTGCATAGCGATTTAATGAGGTTCACTTGCTTTTCAGATGCGGGAAAGTCTTTGCCGCCGGAATGTTTTTCTTCATTGGGTGGGGTTTTATCATTGTTAGCAACTGAGTTCCCGTCGTCGTCTTCATCGGCAACCAAGCCCAAGATTGCCAAATACTGGCAGCGGCGCAAGTAAGTTACGGCGGCGGTTAGCTTTTGAGCATCGGCAACCTCAGGAAGAAATAGGTCGCTTGAAATGGTTTCACCTGATGAGTCGGCAAGAATTGTGCGCAGGCAGTTTCTGCCCTCAAGGGTAAACATTGTCTGCATAACAGCAAGGCCATTCTTGTTAAGCACTGGCTTGCAAACATCAATGACCGTGGCCAGGTCGGCATACATGGCTTTTTTGCCGCCCTGGCTAAAGAACGGGTTAATTGAGTTCTTTGGAATGAGCGGAACGGATGCCTGAAATTTAACCAGGCTAGAAATTAGGTTCTTCATTTAATCACCTCAAAAAATTCTTCATTGCCCTTAAGACAATCCGCACAGATAAAAATAACCGCGAGGCTGTCCTTAACACCGAGGCATTGCCCGTCTTTGCTTTGCTTGCACCATTGGCAGGTATTCATAATTTAAACCTCAGCGATGAGATGGCTTGGGAAAGGTTGTGGAGTTCTTGGTTTACAACCTCGGCCTGTTCCTGGACTTCGCAGGCCTGCTTAATAATTAGGACGAGTGTGTGATCTGGCTCATCAGGCTCAACCTCAAAGATTTCCCGTAGGCTCTTAACAAGGTCCTCTTTTGTGAGCATCTTGATCTGCATGGTCATGAATAGGCTTTGTAGCTGTCTGGCGCGACTCATTTACTTTCCTTTGTAGCTGGTTAGCGATTGTCTGAATGATCGTAAAATCAAACGGTTTAAGGTCTTTATGTGAGCAGCAGAAATAAGTGCCCAGATCGCGGTGATCTGAGTCGAAATGCTTTCCGCAGCGAGGGCATGTGGAGAGTTCCATTGGCGTGACCTTTTAAAGTTAATTCAATGCTGGCCTGATTAACTTTTCTAGCAAGACGACTTAAACAGCGTCAACTTTATTTGCAGTGTAAGTATAGTCTTTGTGTTGATAAAAGTACACAAAATAAATGTATTAATGTAAAAAAGCCAAACCGTCGGACTTAAACCCCATGCCAACTTTAATGGGCACCCCTATCATTTAAGTACGGGGGTGGGAGATGCGTAAGTCTATGCGTGTTCTGGGGGCCAAAATTGCCATTAAGAGCGTTTCAAAGCTCCCAATGGGTGATGAGCACACCCTGGGCGTTGCTGATGTCCTGGAAGAGGTTACGCACGTTCATAAGGACCTATCAAAACACGCTACACCTAGAATAATCATCCATGAGGCCGTCCATCACGCTCTTTGGATTTCTGGCGTCTCCCAGGTAACTCGCACCGAAAGCGAGGAAACCCTATGTCAGATATTCACGCGCCTCTACTACGAGCTAAAAGAGCAGGGCTTTTGATTGGGACAAGTGATTTTCTTGCCGCCATTCGCCATTAGCTACGAAGAGGCCAGAAAGAACCAATTAATGCAGGACCAGATCAACGAGCAGCGTGCGAAAATACGCAATTGGGCGCTCACTAAATCACGCGCTGAAATTGCTATGGCCATCACGGCGTGGCGCAAAAGCTTTAGGCAGAAGATTGAGTTGGTACCAGATTTGTACAGTACGAACATGGTACAGTCCCGCCTTGATACCTAATGCGTAGCGCGTATTTAATGTGCGCAAAAAATCACTAAAGTTTCACATGTACCGAAGGGCGGGAGCTGGAAACCCGGGCCGTGCGCAACGTCGGAAAGCAAGCAAACTCGGATAAAGCCAGCTGGTCGAGCGTTATACGGAAGCTAGACTAATGAACCAGCATGATCTGGGCGTAGCTGCCAAATAGGCTAGAGCTAAAAGAAAACACTGCTAGAAGTCCATGGATGGAATGAGGGCCTACACCCGAGAGCGGTCGTGAAGAAACTACCCATTGTAACGGTCGGACTTATAATTATGAGGTCGGACAGGTAGGATGGCCTCGCATTACCAAAAGCTACACATCTGGAGAAATTGAGTGAGTAATTCTAAAATGAAGCCCGTTATTTGTTGGTGGTCAGGAGGAGTCACGAGCGCAGTGGCGTGTAGGCTGGCCATTGATATTTACCGCCCAGAGAATTGCAGAGTAATAATGCAGGACACTGGAAACGAGCACGAAGACACCTATAGGTTTAGGGCAGACTGCGAAAATTGGTATGGCAAACCCATAGAAGTCATTTCTGCTATCGGGAACAAATACGACTCTATCGAGCAGTTATGGGAAAAGCACCTTTCTCTAAATGTTGCCACGGGTTCGGTCTGCTCCTACATGCTCAAGAGGGTTGTTCGTGAGGAATGGCAGAAGATCAATGAGTATAGCCATCAGGTGTTTGGGTTTGAGTTTGAAACAAAAGAATTTAAGAGGGCGATGGCCATGAGCCTAAATCACGCCAAAGCAAAACCGATATTTCCTCTATTGATGATGGGGCTCACAAAACAGGACTGTATAAAGATCATTCAGGACGCTGGAGTTCAAATCCCGGAAATGTACCGCCTTGGGTTTACAAATAACAATTGCTTTAAGACTGGATGTGTTCAGGGCGGGATAGGCTACTGGAAGAAAATACAAAGGGACTTTCCTGATAAGTTTGAGAGGATGGCCCAGCTTGAACATAGACTTACCGATTTAAAAGGTGAGCCCGTGACTATGCTTAAAGATCAATCTGGAGAGGCCAAATCTGCTGCTAAAGAATACAAGCCCAGCCAATTTGTTTTCCTTAAAAAGCATCCCTCATACCCAAATAAAACCATAGATGAAATGAACGGCAGGGCAGTGGAGCCCCTGGTTGATTGTAACGGATTCTGCGGGACCAATGACTTATTAATTTAGGAGCTAGATATGTGGGACAGTCACGAGCCGCCCGAGGACAACCCTGCCGACTGCCTTTTATCAGTAATAGCCATTGCCGCTATTGTCTACGGAGTGCTAATTAAAGCCTAAGGTAGAACGCCAATGAATGAATTCATCACTTGTAAGCAATCACATTTCCTAGAAAGACCAAATCACCCGATTAAATTAAGTCACATTGATGACGTTCGACCGAGCGAGGGGCTAGGGTTTTGGCTTAATTTTTACAACGACAAAAAGCGGGTCTACTTTTGGTGCTTTGAACATAAAGAAGACCGAGACGAGGCGATGAAAGAAGTCAGGGAACAGCTTCCAGTAACGACCTACACAGTTCCGGCAGGCAAGGTTGCAGTGGTCAGCATACCTAAAAAGAGAGGTAAGAAATGAAATCAACCGAAGAAGAACAGCAGGAATCATTCCGCAAGATGGCTTCACTCATTCAAGATATGAACGAAGCCGATCAAGAAGCTGTATATCGCTTTATGGAATCGCTTAAAGATTCTGAACCCACGGAGCAGGAGTGGATTAATCTTTATGGCCATAGAGCGCCCAGAATTTACAGGCCACGCTTTACAAGAAAATAGAAATGTGCTATAAAAGTAAGGGTTACGCCAAACACCAAATACATAATTTAAGCGCCTAAAAACGCTGGCCCCTGGTTCTTCATTGGCGTGACTCGCCAGGGGTTTCTTTTTATTCGAGGCACGCATGGGTATCTATCTTTTTTGGATGGCCGTTATTTTCCAAGGTTTATGGATTATGAAGTTTGTCGTTCTTGTAACTCATGGTACGGCAAAAGAGGGGAATCTGGGTTGTCTTGATTTGGCTGGGCTTTGGTCATTCTGCTATTTCACATGGGGCAACACATGAGCGAGCGTGAAAAACTTATTCAAATCAATAAAGAGATAAAAGACCTACGCGAAGTGCTGGAAGTAACACTAAAAAATGATGCTCCGAACTACTTTTTATGGAGTGCCAAAATGAAAACCACCGGATTAACTTTAGCTGAGGCTGTCAAAAGTGGGCGACCGTTTAAGCGTCCATCTTGGAATAATGGCTATGTTGAAGCCAGAGAATCAAGAATGTTTCACTTAATGGTCAAGGACATTGTATCGGAGGACTATGAAATCCAGCCACTCCCACCCAAGCAAACCTGGACAAGAGAAGAGGTTGAGGGGATTAAAATTGGAATCCTACGGGAGATTGTTCCTGGAACACATCGACACAGACAAGTAGTAGAAGAATTTGAAAAGGCAGGATTATGAAATTTGAAATTAAAAATAGATTTTCTGGGGAATTAATTATTTCCATTGAGGCAGAGAATTGGCGGTTTGCTGTTGAAATGGCCATAAAGCAAGGTGCGAACCTTAGCTCTGCGGACCTTAGCTCTGCGGACCTTAGCTATGCGAACCTTCGCTCTGCGGACCTTAGCTATGCGAACCTTAGCTACGCGAACCTTCGCTCTGCGTACCTACGCTATGCGAACCTTCGCTCTGCGAACCTTAGCTTTGCGAACCTTCGCTCTGCGAACCTTAGCTCTGCGAACCTTAGCTACGCGAACCTTCGCTTTGCGAACCTTCGCTCTGCGAACCTTAGCTCTGCGAACCTTAGCTCTGCGGACCTTAGCTCTGCGAACCTTAGCTCTGCGAACCTTAGCTCTGCGGACTTTAGCTCTGCGAACCTTAGCTCTGCGAACCTTAGCTCTGCGAACCTTAGCTCTGCGAACCTTCGCTATGCGGACCTTAGCTCTGCGAACCTTAGCTCTGCGGACTTTAGCTCTGCGAACCTTATGGTTTTTCAATATCAGCAACATTGGGCCTATTACACTTTTGATGGCGCACTTAGGATTGGGTGTTTACTTATGCCTGTCTCGGAATGGGTTATTGGATTTCAGCAAATTGGCAAAAAAGAAGGCTACACCGACGAGCAAATCAAGATGTATGGCATGTTTATTAATATGTGCCTGGAGCATTTCAAAACGAGGAACCCATGAGCACACAACAATCAGCGAAGGATAAGACACCAGAGCAACGTGCGGAAGAGTATTTATTCACGCCAGAGTACGACAACGAAGACAAGCCCAAACATATCGCTATGACCGCTTTCCTCGCCGGTCGCGCCGACTATGAAAAAGAGTTGAGTGAGAAGGCGGGAGAATTAGTAAAAGAGTGGCTGTCAAAAGAGCCAATAGGCGGTGAGCCCGAGGGAGATTATAGAAATGAAATAGAGCGGCAATTCTGTATTGGCTTTGCGCGCGGATTCAGAGAGGGCGCAGAGGATTGCCACAAGGCATTGGCTTTGCCACTTCTCGCAAAGATCGAGCTTCAAGATAAAAGAATTGCGGAGCTTGAAAAGCAAGTAGGCTACACAAAAACCATTGCCTACTCAGAGTGTAATAACTGTAAAAGAAAAAGCGGAGCATACTAATGGACTATGACTCGATGGTGCAGCAACTTTGCATTGCTGAGAACGAAATCACGGACATCAAAGCTCAAAACAAAAAGCTGGGCGATGTGGTTTTGGAGATGGGGGCAACACTTGAAACCTATAATCATATCACAGGAATGGCGGCGCAGTGCCTTAAGATTCACGCCGTCCTAATCAAGCAACTCAAGCAGGAGCGTCAGAATGAAAAGAATTTGGAATAAGATTAAGTGCTTTTTCAAGGGGCACAACTACTACCCCGTTTACGCAGAAACCCGCACCTGTATTAATTGCGGGCACAACGATTGGATGGAGGGGTGATGGGCTTTGAAAAACTAGACGACTGTAGCGAGTGGACCATTTGGATTGACGACCTCGACGGTGAACTTGCCATGGAAGCGCATGACCGACCAGGAAGGAGTATTGACGTTGTGGCTCGAGAGGAAGTCGCAGGTGTAATCACAAAACTCGAATCCGAAAAATCACAGCTCATTGAGGTGGTGAGGGAATTGGTTGGTGCGCTCACATGGTACACGAACTGTGACAACTATTCGCATGGGTATTATGGCTCTACTCTGTCTAGCGATGAGGACAAGGCCCGCGAAGTACTCACTAAGCACAAAGAACTACTCGCCAAGTATGGCATTAATAACTAAGCAAACGATAATAGACCATTATCGTGCAGGAGAATCTATGAGAGAGCTTAAAGACATCGCTCACGACATTGAAACGCAGGACAACCGCTGCACGGCCCAGCCGATGCTAATTCTACTGCAAGAAAAGCGTATCTATGTGGCGCATGATGAGCAAACTCACAATACGGAAAGGATGTATGTCGAAGACCTGAGTGGCGACTATGCAACCGACACATCTTGGCTAAAGCTCGCCAAGCAGCTCTTTGAGTACGGTTACAGCAAAGAAAAGATTCGAGGCCAGATAAGGGAATACCAAGAGGGCCACTATTGGAAAACCACAAACGTCTTCTTTACTGACAAAGGATATGAAGAGCATATGGCCCTCAATCGCCACAACTATCGCAAGAATGAGTTCCGCACTTTCGGAATTCATGCTTTTAGAAATCCAGAGATGAAGAAAGTCATTGAAACTATCATGGCGGCTAAGTCGTGAGGTTTGTAAGTATTAAGCTCACGATTCGGCAACTTGAAATAGTTCGAGTTTGCATGGAAACGACAGCCGACGTGACCGTGGATCGCGACCTTGAAAAGAGGTGTCGTGCGATTCAAAAAAAGATTGAGAAGAAATTGAAACCAAAGAGCGCACGATATTCACGTTATCAGGCAAAGGAAATCAAATGACCACTAAATCCATCCAGCAGAGAGCGGAAGAGCGCAAGAAAGGCGAGAGCGCACCCTACAAGGTAGGAAGTATCGCAGAGAAGTATGCCGGGGCATGTAAATGATGGGCGCACACCATCACGAGCCCGATCTTCTGACCGAGGCATTTGTTCTTATGGTTTGCGTTGTGGTCTTTGCGATCTTCGGACCTGACACCGTGGCTTTTGTGTTGGGGCACTTCGAATGATCGATGCGGCCTTCGCTTTGAAAATAATTCTGCGCTCAAATATCTCGCACGACGCGAAGCTGGGCGCACTAACCGACGTGGGGCTTTTTACAGATGACGCAAAACTGTTTGCACTTACAGAAAGATTCAGATGGCTTCTCTGTAAAAAAGATTCCGAACGGGCGACTCATGTTCCACGTGGAAAGAAAACGCAAGATAAGAGCAAGTTTCAGATCAAAAAAAAGAGCAAGGATTTGGATCATGCACAGAATGGCCTTAATCAATTTTCGAAACGCCCTCAACCGGCGGGAGACGATCTGCTGTGTAAGGCGTGAGGCCCACTGAGCGTGCTGACTGGCTTGGTTGATAACCCAGTCGCGAGCATAACGGTTCCTTTCTTGGCGGTACTTTGAAAATCGTGGGGAGCCAGGATGACAGGCCGGAAAGACGGTCACTTTAAAGGAGAGAAAATGAAGTTCAGAAACCCGTTCGCGCGAAAAAAATACAGCGATGATCAGATCAAAACGCTGACGGCCGTTATAAGCAGGACGGATAAGTTCTATGGCGAAAACGGAGAAGACGAAACCGAGCTTTGGGTGCGAGACCAGCTCAAGGCGGGGAACATGCCCTCGTCGTGGGTTGATAACATCCTGGGAATGGAGTCCCGTGGCGAGAAGTTCATGATTGGCCTGCGCTTTAATGATGAAAAGTTGGGGCCAATGTCTATGCCGTCATACGACGAAGAGAGCGGTAAGTATAAAATCGACGACCCGCGCGCCTCTGAGGCGGTCAAGCGATTGATGGCCGGGGAGGGCACGCAAGAAGATTTAGCACTCCTATCTCAGCAAGCCTTAATGGCGGCGGGTAAACAATGAGCACACAACAAGAACGTGCGAATCTTTTCGTCTTTAATAACGCCGAATCGCTTTACGGTCACACTCAGGACTTTATAACCACTTTCATCGCTGGCGAAGCATCAGGCGAACGAATCACGCTAGAACGATTGGCGGCTAAAAGTGCCGAGGGGCTTGATGATGTGTGGCAAAAGATAGAGCCCGGGACAACTCACATCGGCAAATTCTATGCGGAGAAATTTTGGCAGGCCGGACGTGCACCGCTTTTGGCGAAAATTGTGGAGCTTGAAAAGAAGTGTCGGGCGGCGGATGAAGTGATCGAGTTTTATGCCCGCCCACTAAACTATAACCTAGGCTCGTCAGTCCTTGGTTGCGAAAGGCCCGTGAAAGACACAAGCGAAGCCACGTGGGTTGACCCAGATTCAGACCTAGAATACGCGGGCGTTGTTGGCGGCAAGCGAGCTAGAGCACACTTTGAAAAATACAAGGAGAGCGAGAAATGACTAATGAACACATTCAAACCGTACTGCTGGCGGTAATAGCTTTTAAGGTCTGGGTCGTCGCCCATAACACATTCCATATCTGCAAGATTTTAAGCCGCTCGCATTTGTGGAACGCAAAGCCGCAAGTAAGTGACAAATAACGTCACATAGAGAGCCAAATGAACATTAATCAAACCAAAGCAGCATTAAGGGCCTAACCACTGATGACGCGCAGTTTTTTAGGTTCACTGGCAATGTGCGTTGGATGCTAGTTAAGTTCCATGCGGAACAAAAGGGGGGGGCATGTCCGAGAACCAAGTAAAGTGCATAACAACGGGACGCTATGGCCACCTGATATCACTTAGCGTTAATAAGAACCTCGTAGTAATTGAATGGCTTGAAATGGATGAAACCACCACAGGCCAAAGATGCATCGCCCACCGGGAGGAATATTCTTACAATGCAAACAAGCCACTCTTCCGCGTTTATCAGGGTGCTAGATATGTGGAATGGTAGCGAATTGACACCCGGGAACCCATCGCAATAACCTATAAAGGTAGCTTCCCTCTGAAGTTGCGTGTGTGGGTCCCGGCTGTGCAAAGGATTGTGCTCCGGGGCTTTTTATTTGTAAAGCTTGACGCTTTATGAAATGCCATAGACCATCTAAGTTATTCGCTGTGCGATAACAAGGAGTGGCCCGTGGCCCAACCAAACGAATTAGGTGCATGTAGCGCCATCCTGGCGGGTATCTCTACCAAGGTAGACGGTAGCCTTAAAATAACGCTTGAAGTAAATCCCGACGAGCAGCAAATCATTTCTAATTTACTTAACGCATGGTCGCTTAATAAGCGATTGATGACCGTGGCATTCATCCAGGTAGAGCAATAATGGCTGGGGGAAGACCAACGGACTACACCGACGAAATGCCCGCTAAGCTGTTAGAGCACTTCAACCAGCCTCTCTACGTGCAAAAGAAGAAACAAACCGCATCCGGCGGGAGAATGGTTGAGGTTATAGAGGATCGACCAAACTCTATGCCAACCTTTGAACGCTTCGCGGTAAGTATCGGGGTAACGCATCACACACTGCGAAATTGGTGTAAAGAGCACCCAGAGTTTTTTTCTGCTTATAGTCATTGCAAGGATATCCAGAAAGATTTCATTCTAGAGCATGGTATGATGGGAAACTATAATCCCGGCTTTGCTAAGTTTGTGGCGATCAATGTAACCGACTTGCAAGATCGAGTAGTTCACGAAGTTAAGGCCCAGGGAATTACTCTGAATGTGACGCCTGATGAATCAGGGCTTTAAAAACACCGCCAAACAAGATGAGTTAATGAAGATGCTTGCGGGGGAATCTCGCTATGACATGGCTTACGGCGGCTCACGATCTGGCAAAACATTCGGGATGTGCAAAGCCGTTGTAATCCGAGCGGCCAAAACAAAATCACGCCACGCAATACTCCGCCTAAAGTTCAACCACGCCAAGACATCTATTTGGATGGATACCCTTCCGAAAGTCTTTTCCCTGGCCTTTCCTGGTCTGGTTAATTCTGATTCATGGAACAGCACGGACTATTGCGTCACGCTACCAAACGGCTCAGAGATTTGGGTAGGTGGCCTTGATGATAAGGCGCGAGTCGAGAAGATTCTGGGTAAAGAATACTCAACGATCTATTTCAATGAGTGCTCACAGATTCCATACTCATCAATCCAGATCGCACTTACTCGGCTTGCTGAAAAGTCAGACCTAAGAAAGAAAGCCTACTTTGACGAGAACCCGCCAAGTAAGCGGCATTGGTCTTACTCGCTCTGGGTGCGTGGTGTTAATCCAGAATCGGGCGAGCCGATAGACCGCTCTAAGTATGCTTCGATTCTAATGAACCCCAACGATAACATCCAAAACATCGACAGCGAATACATTACAGAGATTCTAAATAATCTCTCAGATAAAGAACGCGCAAGATTTCGTGACGGTGCTTTCTCAGAGGCAGCAGAGGGCTCGGCCTATTACTCATTCGATGCTGCTATGAATGTGCAGGCAATGGACCATAAGCCGCTGGGCACAGCAATGGTTGGCATGGATTTCAACGTGGAGCCGATGACCGCTGTTGTTGGTTATTACATCAATAAAAAGTTTTATGTGGTTGATGAGGTTTACTTAACAAACTCAGACACGATGAAGATGAGCGCGGAACTTATTCGGAAGGGCTACGCTGGCGCATCGGTCTATCCCGACTCTACCGGAAAGAACCGTAAGACTTCGGGCAAATCAGATCACGTTATTCTTCGAGAGTCTGGCTTTAGAGTTGAGGGCACTCGCAACCCTTATGTACGGGATCGAGTTAACAACATTAATCGACTCCTCCGCGATGGCCGTATAATCATTGACCCTAAGTGTAAGCGGCTCATCAATGACCTTGAAAAAGTATCCTGGGATGGCACCGACCTAGATAAGAAGTCGGACGCAAGCCTAACCCACATATCCGACGCCTTGGGTTATTGGTGTTGGGCACTAGACGCTTTCGTAGGTTCCTCCATACAATCTAGGACAATTCAACTTTAGGAGAGCTTCATGCTTAAGGATAAGCGCCAGCAGATTATTGAATACGTTAAGGCCCACCGCGAGTTCCTTGAGCATAATCACAAGACCCTAGACATCTACGAGGGCAATCTTCTCAAGTATGTCACTGAGAGTATGCAGGCCAGCCTCTCGCCTCAGTACTTCAACGCCATTAAAGACCGCATCCTTCCCATTAACATCCTGCAACGCTATGCAGACAAGGTTTCATGTTCATACGCAAAGCCACCCGTTAGAAAGTCACAGGATGAAGCTGGCCAAGCCTTTGTTGATTACTACTCTACTGCCCTAAGCATTAACGTGAGTGGGGGTATTGCAGACGTTTACTCAACACTGTTTAAGGGATTTGCCTGGGAGCCTTTCGTTGATAAGAATCGCCGCCCAGCATTGCGTGAGCTTGCGTTTGATTCATTCCTCGTTATGTCTGACTCGGCCCAAAACCCCGAAGAAGAAACAATCTTTATTAAGTTTATGGGTAAGCAGAACGACAGCGAGGAATCACTTCTTCTTCACGTCTACACCGACGAGGAGTTTGATGCGTTTTATCTCAATGGCGCAACCGACACCAAATCACTCGCAGAAAACGAAGGGCAGAACGTAGTTGGCCGCATCCCGTTTATTTACGGCAAGCGTCAAAAAAATAAACTCATCCCCACAACTGACTCCGATATTCTGGCCATCAGCAAGGCCATTCCGGTCATGTTATCGGACGCTGCCGGCGCTCAGATGTTTCAGTGCTTCTCGATTCTATGGGCTTTGGACTGCGACATTAAAGACCTAAAGATGAGCCCCAACGCCATCTGGGATTTAAAATCAGATCGCTCTAGCGACAAAACTCCGCAAGTGGGAACCGTTAAGCCTGAGGCCGACACTGATAAGGTTGTCTCGTTCGTTGTGAATATGTTCGTTCTTTGGCTTGAAACGAAGGGCGTTAGAGTTGGTTCTGTTGGAACAATTGATGCAGGAAACGCAGCGTCAGGCATTGCTAAGATCATCGACGAGATGGACGTTTGGGAGATTAAGAAGAAGTCTCAGGCATGGCTCAAGAAAGATGAAGAAGAATTGTGGAATGAGCTTATGCCTAAAATGCACAAGTATTGGATTGAGTCGGGCATGATAGACCCCGCCGGATTACCCGCAATGGTTGAAGACCCTCAGGTTGTTGTTGAGTTTGAGCAGCCAAGCCCAATGCTTTCTCGTAAAGAGGAGCTTGATAACCTCAAGGTCGAGCTAGAGCTTGGAACAATCACGCTCGAGCAGGCCATCAAGAAACTTTACCCGAACTATGATGAAGACATGATTGCAGAAGTAGTTGCGCGCAGGATTCCAGTCTAATGGCATGGGTTCGCACGACGATAGAAATACCTAAATCACTTAAGCCCCGCGAGCGCGAGGTCTTTGGTGAAGCGGTTATTGAGTTTATTCGTGAGCGGACACTATCTGGATTTGATAAGAACAACAGGAAGTTTGCTAAATATACCAAGGAATACGCCGAGCGAAAGGGCGTTTCTCGTGATGATGTTGATCTTTTTCTCGATGGGGAAATGCTGGAGAATCTAAAGCTACTCTCTCATTCTTCGGGGAAAATAATGATTGGGTATGATAAGGACGACGATATCAACGGAAAAGCCGAGGGAAACATCCTTGGAACGTATGGACAGGCATCGCCAGTAACAAAGCCTCGCGACTTTCTAGGCATTACAAAGAAAGACCTAGGTGAGATTCTAAGAGCAGCAGAGTCAGATGATCTAACTTTAACCGACGATGACATTGACGCCATCGCTCGAAAAGCCGCCACGGAAATCCTGGGCATTAACTTTGACGATTAAGACAACTCAAGCAAAACTTAACAGAGCCATCGAGCAAGGTGTCCGCAAGGCTGCACGAGAGCTTGCGCAAACACTCCCGAAAATTGTGCGCGACAGAGTTAGGTCCGGCCTTGGTTTAGGTGGTCGCCTTAAGTCCCTTAGTGATGGATACATCAAATTTAGGACTCGCGTGGCGCGCAGACTTTCAAAGGAAACAAGTCCAGGAAAATCAAACCTAACCGCAACTGGCCAAATGCTTAACGCCATTATTGGGCAGGCCACTGGCAGCATTGTTCGCATTTTCATGAAAGACACGAGAAAGAGAGAGCTAAGTGGTGGACCGCCGAAAACAAATAACGAAATTAGAAAGTACGCAGAGGAAGATCGCCCCTTTTTCGAGCTAACCAGAAATGAAAGAGCAATGGCCGAGAAAACTGCTGCGGAGATTATTAAACAAGAATTAAGAAGAGTGCTGAAATAAGTTATTGACGCACTCAAAACAACACTAGGAGAATAGAATGGAAACCAAAGTGGACAGTGTCCCAAATCTAGAAAGCGGTGCTTCTGGGGAAAATCAAGACGACAAAGTAGCTTACTCTACTTACAAGCGCGTTTTGGCAGAGGCTAAGAAGTTTAAAGAACTTGCTGACTCCCTTTCAAAACAAACCGAATCAGAGAGAGAAGCGAAACTTAAGGAAAGCGGAGAGTGGAAAGCTATTGCAGAAAGCAACAAGCAGAAACTTGAAGCGGCCCAGAAAGAGCTTGAGGAAAAGAACCGCGCCATTTCGGACGGTTTGAAATTCTCTGAGTTTAATCGTCATCTTGGTGGAAAGCTTAAGCATAGCTCGTATTCCAATCATGTGGACTTTGACCGCATCCTTATCAACCCAGAAACGGGAATGATTGAGGAGAGTTCGGTTAAGTCAGTGGTGGCCGACTTTATTAAGCAGCACTCTGCACTTGTTGATTTTGGTAATAAGCCTCGACTCCCTAATGAAGCGCCAAGACATGGCCTTCCATCGACAGGGAAGAAGAGTCTTGAAGAGATGAATAAAGACGAAACTGCACAATATATCCTAGAGCAAGCAAAGCTCGGGTTAATCAAGTAACAGGAGAATTTCATGGCTGACGTTATTACGGGCAACACCGAACTAGGCACGACCAAGCAAGACTTGATCGCGGCACTTGTTCAAAAAGAATTGGCATTTAACGCAGTTCTTACTCGCTGGTTCACAGACCTTTCAAGCCTCGCGCTCCCAGGTTCCAAGTCAGTTTCAATCCCGAAGCTTTCAAGCTTTACGGTTGTTGATCGCGCAGAAGGTTCTGCTGGCGAAGCGTCTGCGCTGACAGCATCAGTTGACCAACTTTTGCTCGACCTCAATGCCTACGTTTCTTGGATTATCGACCCAGTTACAGCCATCCAGTCAAACATTCCGGCGCAGCTTGAGTTTGCTCGTCGCGCAGCAGCAGCACAGTCTCGTTACGTTGATTCTCAAATCATCGCGCAACTTCGCTCAATCGCGGCCAGCTTCCGCAACACGGGCTCAGATGTAGACATTACCTACGCCAATACCGTAGACATGGTGCAGGCCCTCGAAGAAACCGACGCAGACATGGCGCAAGCTGTTTGGTTGGTGTCTCCAAAGCAGAAAGGCGCTTTGATGAAGCTTGACGAGTTCAAGCGCGCAGACGTTTACGGCTCTGCAAACATTCCTCGCGGCATGGTTGGTGAAATCCACGGCGTTCCTGTTGTTATGCACAACGGGCTTGCAAGCAAAGAAGCTTTCCTCTGCGAAAAGTCGGGCCTTGCGTTCGCTTTCCAGAAGGGCGCTCAATACGGCGAGCAACCAGAGATCGCTTACGGTGTTGGCGCAATGCGCGCAGCCATCGACCAGCTTTTCGGCGTGAAGGGTATGCAGCTTGAGCAGAAGGGCGCAACTTCCGGCAAGTCTCCATTGATTCTCGGTCTTAACGACTAATCACTGCGGGGGCTTCGGCCCCTGCTTCTTTTCCCTTGGAGTAAAAAATGGGTTACGAGCCTTTAAAAAAGCATGAGTTTGTTTATGAGTACGATTTTTCCGTTTCTGGTGGAGCGGTTGGTGCTATCAGCCTTGTAAATAAGGGCATCAATGGCATCACATCTGGCCTAGTTGTTGAGGATATTCAGCTCCGAGTCGAAACAGCGCTGACAAGCGGCGGTTCTGCGACCGTAACACTTGGCCACGTTGGCGACCCTGACGGCTACTTTGTGGACTTCTTCTCCCTCGCAAGCGCAAATGCGACATTGCGAATTGGTGAAGTTGCCGGTGCCTTGGTTTGGGACGATACAAACGATCATCAAATCTCTCACCGCATTTCAAGCACTGCAAACGCTGCTCCGACTATCACTGTGGGAACTGCTGCCCTTACGGCCGGTAAGTTTCAAGTGATTTTCACCTGCCGCGCCTACTGATTTGACTAAGGGGGTGGCTTAGGTCACCCTCTTATTATGCAAAAAAACGAGCAATGGGTTAGTGATTACCTTTCTGCAAAATCACCCGAGGCACTCAAGCTCAAGATGTTGGCGAACAACATTAAGAGAGCGGCCTATCATGAGTACAGAATTGTATATGATGGGTCACTCTGGTTTGCATGGTACGAACGTCCAGCGGATGAAGTCTTGATGCAGGAGTTTAGGCGCCTTGAAGGATTCACTAAGGGATAGGGAGCAGGACAGATTTAGACCTTCCAGCGATGGTCTTTCTCGTGTTGCTGTAACTGATGAAACCGCCCCGCTATTTACTGCCATTGACGAGGTAAGTGCCTCGCTTTCTTATTTTGGCTTTGCACCAATTGGCTCAGATCAGGCCGCAGCCGTGTGGAGAATATCAAGACTTCAAACCACTGGCACAGTTACGCTTTTGCAGTTTGCAGACGGCAATGAATCATTCGATAATATCTGGAACAACAGAGCTTCACTTTCCTATTCGTAAGGGGCAATCATGTCTAAGGGCAACACAACCGAAAACGACCTAATGAAGTACGTCTTCAATGGAACAGCTTTTTCATGGGACGCCTCAACGATTCTTTATGTTTCTCTTCATACTGCCGACCCAGGCGAAGCAGGAAATCAAACCACATCAGAAGCTAACTACACATCCTATGCGCGAGTAGCAGTTGATCGTGACTCTGGCGGCTGGACCGTCACAGGAAACCAAGCCGTAAACGCCGCGCTAGTTCAATTCCCCCAGGCCTCTGGCGGCTCTTCTACTTGCACTTATGTAGCGGTGGGAACTGCGTCATCAGGTGCGGGGCAAATCCTTTACTCTGGTGCGCTCTCAAGTTCATTGAGTGTATCGACAGGGATTCAACCACAATTCGCAGCTGGTGCGCTCACGATCACTGAGGACTAAATGGCCGGACGCAATAACATTGCGACCATCGCCAAAGCCTTCGAGATTGACGGCCGCTATCAGTATAGCTTTTTCAATAAGCCTAATATCGCATCACCCGGCGCGGGTGGGCGTGTCGTTGATGCATCCGTTGCATCGGGTCAGCCAAAATATAACGCTTATGTAGGCACTCAGCTCGTGGCCACGCAATTGATTGGCTCAGGCAATGACGGCATTTATACAGGGCCAGCTGCTGAGCTAGGCTACAATAAGCACCTTATGACTTGGGGTGTTCGATTAATCTCACCCGCGACCGTTTGCCACTACATCCTTGCGGATTACCTTTTATTCTACCCACTCGTTGACCTCGACTCTCTCGACTTGCAGGAGTTTGACAACACCGCAACGCTTCCGCGCTACACATCCGGCGAAGGCGTCCAGGCGTTCTTGGTTTGCTCGGTTCAATCAACAAACCCCGTAAATGCAACAATGGTTTATGTGGATGACAGCGACACCACAAGAACAACGACGTTTCGAGTACTGGCCGGCACAACTAACATGCTCATCAATGGCGGGGGCACAACCTCTACGCAGCACTTCATTCCGTTGGCCAGTGGCTCAAAGGGCATCAAGAGGGTCACTAGCTTTGTAGTTGACGCGGCGGCCGGTGGATTTGCCAACCTTGTTCTATGTAAGCCATTGGCGACAAATCAGAGTTATGAGACTTCCACTCACACAGAGGTTTCATTTGTAACCGACAAGCTCACTATTCCAAAAATTCAGGATGGCGCATATTTAAACATCCTCCTGCAAACCATGGCGACGGGTGCAATTAACATTCAGGGCGAGCTATTAATTGTGCAGCTCCCAAATCAAGCAACAGAGTCAATTGGAGCAGACCCAGAACTTCCCCCATTCTCATTTGTTCCATCGGATTTAGGTGGCCTTGAGCTTTGGCTTAAAGCAGATGCAGGCCTAACGGAATCAGTGGGAACAGTTACGGCATGGAATGACCAGTCTGTAAACTCACGAAACCCAACCGTTCAAGGGGCCCCATCCTATAGCGCCACGGGGCTTAACTCTAAACCGACAGTAACATTTGACGGCGTTGATGACTGGCTGCAATTGACGACAGCGCTCACGCTTTCACTTGCTGGCAAGTCGGCCATGGAAATGATTGTTGTCTTAAGAAGAAACAACTCTGGGACACTTGACCCACTTATAGACCTCTCAATTGATGCCGCCGCATCGCTGGTTTACCACGATATTCCACCTAACGATCTATTGCGAGTGGGTGGTCGCTCAGACTTTGTTGATACGTTCTTTGAACAGGCCGACTCGGTGGCATTCGTAGAAGACAACTTTGAGATGATTAGCATGATTGTTAACATTGGCGCTGACCGTCTTAAGTATTACTTAAATAACGCACAAAGATTTACGGACACCAATGCCTTTAACTCAGCAACATTTGCGACCAGCACGGGAACGCAAAACGGGCTCTTTGCTTATTTCGATGGCGTAGTCACGGCCGGGATTACCGTAGCCGAAGTCATGATCTATTCCTCCGACCTATCCGACGCCGATAAAGATAAGGTAGCCTGGTATCTGAATGACAAATACAACATAGGGGCCAGCTACATCATAGCCGACCCAAGCCTCTAGGAGCTTTTCATGGCCTTTACCTCAATGGATGACATCGTTTCAGAAATCACCTCAGGGAAATTCATACGCCAGGACCTTAACAAAATTACAGGCGCGGCGGCTTATACCGCTGGTCGCTGGTATGACTTTAGTGCTCTCGGTGGCTATCCTGTGGCAAACGCTTGGGCAGGCACAGCACTTGCTTGGCGCTCATGCGATGAAACAACAGGAAACGGAACGCAAATCTTTGGTCTACCGCATGGCGGTGCAGTTTCAACCGACACTAAGCACGTGATGAACGTGTCGGCGGTTTCCGCAGTGGCCACCGCCGTCCCGGGCGTTTTGATGCTCGTGGATATGCAGGGATATTATCCCGGAATCAGCACCAACAGTGCCACAGCGCAGACACTTACGGGGACGCCCACGCTTCGTTATTCAAACGGTGAGGGCGTTAGGGCCTACTTTGTTTCGGTTACAACGTCAGGTGCAACCGCCCACAATATCGCACTGTCATACACAAACCAAGCTGGCACATCAGGGAAAACCCTCCCGGTGACCACATCAATGACGGCCTCGGCAATTACTCCGCACGTCTCACACTCAGGTACAGCCGCCAATAACTATGGGCCATTTCTTCCACTCGCCTCTGGTGATCGCGGTATTCAGTCAGTGCAGACGATCACATTCTCGGCGGCATCTGGCGCGGGGACAGGCGCACTTGTACTTGCTCGCCCATTGCTCACATTGCCGATTACTACGGTTGGTGTTGCATCTGAGCGCGACCTACTTAATCAGCTTCCAAGCTTGCCACGAGTTTACGACGGCGCGTGCTTGACTTGGCTTTACTTTGCTGGCGCCAACACCGCAGCAAGCACTAACTTCTACATGAGCGCGGAATTTGCATGGGGCTAAAAGCAAACGGAAGACAACTACACAGCCTACCTCTCCGAGCGAGAGGGGGCTCTGTTATTTCGTTTGAATACCCCGAATGCAACAAGTCATCACTTAGAAACATCTTTGCGGGTGCGGCCGGGATACCTCAGACAGCAGGAACTCCTCAGGGTCATCTCTACCCCTCGGCGTGGATTTATCCGCAAAAAGCCGGGAGTCTTTCGGCTTTCAATACAATTTTAGGCACGTCAGAAATGGCGGGCTCGGGCGCCCTTGGTCGCGCACTGGTCGCAGCGCTTGATGGCGCTGGAATCTTAACCGCTAACGGGCAGTTAGTTGTTTCGGCGCTCGCTGACCTTGCGGGGCAGGGCCTTCTTTCTGGTAACGTGGTCGCGGTACTTAATGCTGCATCAGATTTAGTCGGCGTTGGTGATTTTGTGGGCGCAATTGGTGCGATTTCTGATGCCATTGCCACACTTTCAGGTGAGGGCACCTTATCAGTAACGGCCAGGGCAGATGGAGCACTAGAGGCAGACATTACTCCATTCTCAGAGCTTTCCCCGCAATCACTAGCAAGCGCAGTGTGGGCCTCAACGGTATCAGGCAACACAACGACCGGAAGCATGGGAGAACTATTGCTAGACGCTGGCGGAGGCTCTAGTCCAAGCGTTATTGCGGCGGCGGTATGGGCCGAGCTATTAGCAGCAAACCAAGACGCTGGCTCATTTGGCGAAGCAGTAAGACAACTACAAATAGAACTAGATAAGCGACTCAAAACCACTACATTTGTGGCGCTCAAGTGATTTTAGTATCTCGCTTTAGGAAGTGGGATTATGGGCCTAAGTTTGTCGCTTACTACTACAGCTACTCAGAGTTAATAAGGGATATTGAGAATGGTAACCTATCCTTCACTTGAATTTAAGAGCAGCAAAGAGCGCGAGGAGTTTAAGGAAATCTATCCTCGCCTGCAATTTATCCTAGAGGACATGTCTCGATGGGTTACCGCGCATGGCTATAGATTTATTATTACTGATTTGCTTTCTGATGCTTACGACGATCTTAGGTTGGGCCGTGTTTCTACCTCTCATAAAGAAGGCCGAGCAGCAGACGTTTCAATTAAGGGATGGCCGGAAGATTTCCAGAAGAAGTTTGAGCTATTTTTTGAAAGCGCCTATTCAAACGATGGGGCATGGTCAAAGCGTACCGGAGAAATTAACCTAATAGAAATTCACAAAATGACAGGGGGCGCAATGCACGCCCACATTCAAGTCAGGAGGTCTGGTTGATTTTGATAGGCAAACTCTCCAAAGACCTGGCGAGACATCTCATTGTAGGCAAGTGCAGCCGCCCTCTCGCAATCAAAGTATCCAAGATTCTTTTGCTTGTTTTCGTAATAAATAACGGCTCCCCACTTGTTTCTCTTCTTGCTCCAGAAAACCCCCTTGAATTTGCTGGTGCCTCTTTTGGGTCCAGAGTTTCTGTTATTCTCCAGGGTGGTGCAGGGGCGAAGATTCTTGAGCCTATTATCAAGCGGGTTTCTGTTTATGTGGTCAACTATAATGCTCTTGTCCGAGAAAGCACCACAGGCAAAGCGAGCGAGAGAGATGGCGTGGCCCACGTTGCCAAAGGATTTAGTTATGATAGCCTTGTTGTACCCATCCTTTTGCTGAACATTGATATTAAAGCCAAGAAGGCAAATGGCGTAATAAGTGGGTTCATCAAGAAGGATTTCAAAGCCGTTTCGCTCTATTTTAATCATGGTGAAGTAGTAAGCCCACGGTCGGCAAAAGTAAACGCAGCGTGAAAAAATTACAGCCATTTTGGCGAAACAAGTAAGGCGCAAATGAATAGAATCCTTTTCGGCGAAAGCGGCTCTTTAACCGACATGACGAATGAGCTTGCAAGCTACCCTGTTGGCTCGGTTGTTATCCCCACAGCAAGCGGCTCTTTCTACATTGGGGCGCGAGTCCCTTTCAATAACATCTATTTCAAGCTAGCAGTGCCCAGCACTGAAACGCTTTTAATGAGTGTTCAGTATTGGGCTGACTCAGATTGGGTTGATGCTGTGGAGCTTTACGATGGAACAGCAGGCCTAACTCAGTCAGGGATGATTAACTTCACCCCAGACAGAGATGACCTATGGGAAAGAGAATCGACCAACTACGAAGGCGAGACTATTCCCGACCTCTCCACCGTCACAATTTACGACCGTTATTGGCTAAAGATTAATTTTGATGGAGCACTTTCTCCAACAACTGAACTTTCGTGGGTGGGCCATAAGTTTTCTAGTGATGCCGACCTGGCCGCTGAGTTTCCAGACCTTGATCGCTCAAACGTGAAGACATCTTTCAAGACCGGAAAGACCGACTGGGAAGAGCAGCATGTTATGGCAGCGGAGGTTATGATTACTGACCTTATGGACAAGGGAATTATCCAGGGTGCAGGTGGAATCATTGACTGGACCGAGTATCGTGGCGCAGCAGTTCAAAAGTGCGCTGAGATTATCTTTCGCTCTTTCGGGGATGACTACATAGACCGCGCAAAAGAAGCTCGCGAGGAATACCTTCGCCGCATTGATAAGCGCAAACCTGTTGTTGACAGAAATAACAACGCCACAGAAGACGCATTTGAGCAGAAATTCTCTACTGGATGGGTTTCTCGATGAGTCGCCAATCGGTCGCTTACGATGCGATTTTGGCCGCACTAGAGATAGAGTTTCCCGCCGCCGATGGGTGGACAAGAATACCTTACCCGTATGATCTTCTAAAAAATGACGACAACTTTCTCCGTAAAGGCTACGGCGTAAAGGTGGGCCCGGCCAGTCGGGTTGATTTAGAGTGGTGCAATCTTGCGTTTACTCGCACCGTCTCCGTTGTTTTCTCTCGGGAGTCATTCAATACTGGCTCGAACGTCACTCTAGGGGATGACATAGCCAAAGACTTACTAGAAGATATTTACAAGGTGCAAGACCGCTTTAATCAGCAAGACCAGCTTTTAGTTGAGGCCAGCTTCGTAAAGATTGACCCGACAAGCTCTAGTGGAGTGGAGTCGGTTGATGGTGAGAAGGTTACTTTTTTAAGCATGGAAGCATCGTTTGATTTTACAATTCAGGAATCTATTTAAGGAGTAACTTATGGCCGTCGGTATTGCTCGTAATTCAGTCTTTGCACTCGTCCCAGAATCAGTTGAGGGAACGCCAGTAGCTCCAAGCTCGGCCGATCAATTCGTTCCGCTCCGCTCTGGTTTCACGATGGAGTACGCAGTGGAGACTCTCGAAAACGAGGAGCTTCTCGCTGACATTGGCGCAGCAAAACCAAACAAAGGTAAAGAGTCAGTAAATGGCGAACACACCGCCTATCTAAAAGCATCCGGGACGCCAGGGACGGCCCCCGAGCTTGATATTATGTATCAGTCAGTGCTTGGCGGTAAATCCGTCGCCTCTACTGAATACAACACTGTAGCAAGCTCAACGACGGCGCTCGTAAAGGTAGACACTGGCGAGGGTTCAACATTCGAGCAGGGTGAGGCTTTACTGGTTAAGAATGGCGCGGGCTACGAAATCCGCAACATTTCATCAATCGCAACAAACGATCTTTCCGTTAATTTCCTTTTGAATAACGCACCGGGCACTGGCGTAGACCTTGGCCGCGCAGTTCTTTATAAGCCAGGTAGCACATTCCCATCATTCACCGCATGGCTTTACAACGGCAATGGCCACGCAGTTGAGATGGCGTCAGGCGACCAGCTTACCGAGCTTTCTCTGGAATTTAACGTAAACGAATACGCCTCGGCATCATTCAGCTACCAGGGCATCAAGTACCATTTCAACCCAATCGAGATTACTGCATCAACAGACACAATCGACTGGACCGACGATGACGGCACTTGGCAGGCCACTGTAGAAAATAAAATCTTCCGCACACCTCAAGAACTTGCCACTGCGCTGCAAGACGCAATGAACGCGCAAACCACAGAGACGATTACTATCAGCTACTCTAACGTCACTGGTAAGTTTACAATTGCGGCAACCGGCTCGACGCTTTCATTGTTGTGGAGTTCTGGCGCAGGCACAGCGCAAACAATCGGAACTAAGCTTGGGTTCTTGGTTGCGGCCAACGACACCGGCTCACTCGGCTACGCATCCGATAATGCTCAGTCGTACGCGGCCCCATACACTCCAAGCTATGACGCAGTTGACCCTATCGTAGTCAAGGATGCTGAATTGATGATTGGCACCCAATCGCAAAACCTCTGCGTTTGCGCTCGTACCGTAACGGTCACAATCGCTAAAGAAGTAACCGACGCCGACTGTATTTGTGAAGAGACAGGCACCAAGGAAAAGGTAGCAACTTCTCGCGCCGTAACCCTTGAGGCTGAATTTTTCTTAAACAAGTACGATGTGCAGATGGTTGATCAGTTGATTAACAACACCACGATCAGTGCAATGCTTAACGTCGGCCCTAAGTCTGGCGGCAACTGGATTCCTGGTAAGTGCGTAAACGTCTACCTTAAGAATGCGGCCATCACTTCATTCTCCCGCACTGGTGACGAGTTCATTCTTGGAAGCGTAACTATTACGGGCTTTGTTTCTTCTAGCGCAGCAGACGGGAAGGACTTGTATTTGAACTTCATCTAGGGCTAATCTTTTAAGAAAAAAGGAAAGCCCATGAATGAAATTGAAACGCCTCGCGGAGTTTTGAGATACCGGAATCCGAACGTGTTCGAGAATCACGAGATCCTGCGTTCTGCGCGGGAGTTCTTTGCTAATGACGACGCTATCGGTGCAAAGATTTCTATCATGAAATCCATGGGCCCACTCGTTGATGTGTCTGGGCTTGAGGGCGTTAATTCCTATCAAGAACTTTGCGAGCTTGGCGATGACATGACGTACCCGCTAACTAAAATTGCTGACTCTATTTTGGAGAAAGTAACGCAGGCCTTTAAAAAAAAGACCTCATTAGAGACGCCGTTGACGTCGCCCAAAAAGGCATTAAAAGGGAAGAGTTAGCTGGCATTATTAAGGACAGCGAAAAGCTCGACTTGATTTTTGAAACTGTTGAAGATGTGTATTCGTTCTTTGATTTTAAGAGAGTAATAGCGCTTGGGGTTGTTGTTCCTTTTGATGCAATCCCATTTGATAAGTTGATGCTCTACGGATGGATTAGCGAGGCAATGAATGGCCGATAGTATTATTTTTGATATTAAAGGCAACGATGGTCTAAGTCCTATTCTGGACAAGAACCAACGCAAGGCCGACTCTCTACGGCAAACGCTCTCAATTGCTAGCGGTGCATTCATCGCTGGCGCTGCCATCAAGGGCTTCGAGCTTCTTGGTGATGCCATCTCATCGGCCATTGGCATCGCAGAAGACTCCATTCGAGCATCAGCAGAGCAAGAACAGGCGACACAAAACCTAAATACTGCACTCGCATTAACGGGGCAGTTCTCTAAAGAATCAAGTAAGCAAATCCAAGACCTCGCAAGCGAGATTCAAAACCTCACCACGCTAGAGGATGATGCAGTTCTCGGTGCTGCGGCGTTAATTCAAAACCTCGGGAAGCTTTCGGTTGATGGGCTTGATCGTGCAACTCGCGCGGCAGTTGATCTTTCTGCGGCCCTTGGGATTGACCTAGCTTCTGCGGCGACACTTGTAGGTAAAGCGGCCAATGGTAACGTAGGGGCTTTTGCTCGCTACGGGATTGAAGTGGTTAAGGGTCGCAATGAGACGGAGACATTCGCCAACACTCTAGCCAAGCTAGAAACTGCTTTCGGCGGAGCGGCTGCGGCTCAAGCTAGAACATTTGGCGGCTCACTCACTCAGCTTAAAAACGCCGTTGGCGAGGCCAAGGAAAGCATTGGCGACGTAATCACGCAAAACCCTGCGGTAATAGCTGCGTTTAAAACAGCGCAAGCAGTTGTGGTTGATCTTGCAAATTCATTTAAAACATCATTTGGCGGCGACACATCAGAGCAAGTAGCCGGATTCTTCCGCGTAACACTCGACGGGGTTAATGCGCTAGTGCTTGTTGCTGATTCAATTGGGCGAGCGTTTGACGCTTCCATCAATCTTGCCCTCGGCTCGATTCGCATTCTTGCACTTGGCATTGTTACACCGGTGGCGGGAGTGCTTGAGTTAATCGCGGCGGTCCCGGGTATAGGCAATGCCTTTAAGGGTGCAGCCGATGCAGCTACGGCCGAAGTGCTTAGGCTTTCGGGGGCGGTTGATTCAAACATCAAGGGCCTAAATGACTCCGTAAGTGGCGATACTTTTTTAAGCGGTCTTTCTCTGGGCATCGCGGAAGCTCGCACGAACTTTGATGTGTTCTTTAATGAAATCAAAAACGCCCCGCCTATCGTTTCTAAGGTTTCCGTCCAGGGCCCAACAGAAGAAGAGACACTTGAAGTCATTAATCAGCGCAAGGCATTGGCTGCTGAAATTGCCGCGCTTGACGCTCAATTGGCGCTAGACGCCCAGGCGCAAGAAGAACAACTAAGAATTGCCGAGCTTGAGGCGCGTGGAATTAACCAGGAGCAGGAGATTCTTGACCTGGTGGCATTCCAAGAAAGAAAGAACGTCATTGAGTACGAAGCTCAATTGGCTAAAAACGAAATCACGCTGACGGGCGAAGCGAAGCGATTGGCAGACCTCAAAGCACTTCAAGAACTTCAACTAAAGAACGGCGCTCTTAATGCCAAGAAGCAAGTAGACCAGCAAAGGCTTTTGGCCTCAGAAGAAAGAGCGGTTTTCGCTGCTAGAATTTCGGCCTTCCAGGGTTTCGCATCGCTTGGATTAGCTCTTACAAAGCAAGGTTCCCGCGAAGCTAAGGCAATTTCAACTGCTCAGGCACTCGTGTCAACTTACGCAGGCGCGGCGCAAGTATTAGGTGACCCTAAAATTCCGGTTCTAGCTAAACCCGCTTTCGTTGCTGGCATCATTGCCCAGGGCCTTGCTCAGGTCGCAAACATCAATAAACAATCATTTGCATCGGGCGGTATCGTCGGTGGAGAGTTCTCTGGCGCATCAATGGGACAGGATAACGTGCAGATCACAGCGCGCAAAGACGAGATGTTCTTAAACGCTCAACAACAGAAAAACCTCTTCGAGATGATTAACAATGGCGGCATGGGCGGTGGTCCGATTATTGTGCAAGTGGATGGAAGAGAGATTGCCCGAGCGGTTAGAACTCAAAAAGAAATGGGCTTTGCTATATGACGATTAAATTCTACTCAGACAATCTCGTAGACCAAGCCACGATAACGGTGACAACCGAGAACGCACTCTTTCCGAAGAGTAATATCCTGGACCCGCGAAGAACTAAAGTTTACCGCTCGACGACTAACTCCGACGAAGTGGTTTTTGATTTTCAAGAAACCTCAGAGATTGATTCGGTTTTTATTGTTGATAACCCCAGGGATGGATTTGGCATTTCTTCACTGGCCATTAATTTAAACGCTACAAACTCATGGGGTGCGCCAGCTTACTCCGACACTGTTTCATTCTCGGATACATTTGGGCTTGGGTTTAAAGAGTTCACCACTCAAAACTATCGCTTTGCACAACTTGAGCTAACGTCTTCACTTGCTTACTGTGAGCTTTCAAATCTCTTCATAGGCAAGAAGATTGACATGCTCAACGATAAGTCTATTTCGTATGGCTGGACATACACGAGCAAGGATAACTCTCGCGTAACAGAGAACCGCTACGGCCAACGCTTTAGCGATGTAATCAATCGCCAGAAGCAGCTTAATATCTCGTTTTCAAACCTGAACAAAGATCAGTTAGACCAAATCTATGCGCTATACGACGACAAGGGCATAACTAAGCCGTTCTTTGTTCGCATAGGCTGTGATGGCATGACGAACGATCTTCGCCGTTATTCTGGAATGGTTTACCTTACCTCTGTGCCGCAGATTACAAACCGCTTTTTTAATAACTACGCACTCTCTATGAGTTTAGAAGAGGCCATGTGACTACGCTCGTTTGCCAAACACTTGACGCGCCACTCGCTCAAGAAATTCGCCTTTCTCAGGATGTCCGTTACTGCATTGGCTCAATCGCGCCTTATTTATACATGCACAATTCCCCGGCCGGAACATTCACGCTCTCGATAAAGCGCGGAAGTGAGACGGCATTTTCTGCCTCATTTACAAGCGCAGATATTAAGGCCTCACTGGCAACTGTAGACAATTTTGCCCATGTGTTTTATCCCATCGTCCCGACACAACCGCTTCACCTTGATCGCGGGGAATACTCGATAGAATTAAGCGCCACGGGATACACAGCCACGGATTCATCATTTCTTGGCTGGATTCAGCAACACGAAGACCTCAATAACATTCTCGATTATGTGCCTAGCGGAGACGATCAAAACCCACTAGCATTAAGACTAAAGAGAATAAGGAACTGCTAAATGACGCGCATTGTCTCATTCGCCGATGGATTCACTAGCGCAAGCGCGCCGGACCTCGCTGGCTCCTCGCCTGAAAATTATCCTCTACTTAATAATCAATCATCCTTTGTGAACATTACGGGCCTTGATTTTGACGAGGCCCTGGTAACCACTGCATTTATTCAGCTTGAGATTGAACGCAGCGACGCGACTCCCGCTCTTTATCGCCAGTCTGTCTCTCTCATAGCTTCTTATGATGGCTCCGCCTGGCTACTTGAGTCAGGTCCGTACGTTGGTGACCCAATGCTGGCCGACTCCATTTCAGGCGTTAGCGATGTGCAGCTTCAAATGAGCGGCGGTCAATTGCAGTATAAATCCGGCAACATGCTGGGCGCTTCTTACTCGGGCACGTTTAAATTCTCCATTACCAGGATTTCCGCATGAAGTTTCTAGTTGTTCTTTTCTTTGTGTTGTTTGTTGACCTCGTTATGGCGCAGCAGACGGTTGATAAAATCAAGGTGAATAACCTTAATCTTCCTAGTGAGTCGGCATCCTCTGCGCTTCTTATCAACGGAAGCAAGCAGGTGAAGGCAAGCGCAAGCGTATCAAGCACAGAACTTGAATATCTGGATGGAGTTTCATCAGCAATTCAAACCCAGTTAAATGCCAAAGCCGCTGACTCCGCTGTTATGAAGTTGACGACAGATCAGAGTGCGTCAGGCGTTAAAACATTCACTGGGAAGACCGTGGCAAGCTCAACGACCAATGGGTTTAGGCCCTGCCCCGTTATGACTCAGACACAAAGAGACGCAACCTCACCCTCTAGCGGAGATTGCGTTTACAACTCTACAAGCAATAAGTGGAACATTTACAACGGCACAGCATGGAAAGAAGCAGGCGGCGGCGCAGGCGGAACTCGCTTGCAGTTAATGTCGGACCCATCATTTGAGGATGGAGTAACCGAGGGAACATGCACAGGATGCACGGCAATGAGCGAAACGTCTGTTGTTCTAGTAACTCCTACAAACGAGAAGTC
>JAUKPS010085865.1:0-37961 GCA_032273165.1 Chlorellidium tetrabotrys | reverse complement strand
CAAAAAGAAAAGGCTAAAGGTACAATAGTGTACCTTTAGCCTTTTCTTTTTGATAAGATTTTTTTTAATTTTAACATTTCAATCTTGAATTTTACTTTAGCACGATTTGAACGACCACCAAATAAAACTTTGTTTGTTGTCCTTAAAAACCAAACTTCAGAAAAAGAAATATAACTAATAAAACTACTGAAGATTAAAAAAGAAAAGCCAACATAAATGGTTTGAATCCCCGGATCTGTTTTAATTTGAATCCCTGTTGATGAAATAAACTCGAGAATATTTAGAGAAAGTGCACTTGTTATACTTATTTGTTGTCCAACACTTGTTTTTTTAATAAATTCAGCATTTTGAGTATAAAAATCAATTTTACCACGAGCAGAATTTAAAACAATAAGAATTCCCTTTTTATCGCTAAGGCTTAAAGGTAGCCAACTAACCCAAAGTTTTTGAGATGAATTTGTAATTTTAGAAACCGGCAGTTGAAGAATGGTATTATTATTATTATTATTCATCACTTTAAGTCGTAAGCCACTCAGGCCCCAATCTGTTTGGTATAAAGTTAGACCATCGACTACTAAAGGGTTGTTTACAGAAATAGTTTTTCTCGTCACTTCTTCCCCTTGGCCCGATAAAATTGAAATATCGGACTGAAATTGTTTAATTAAACCTGTTTTATTATAATTGACCCAAAAATCATTTACTCTAAAAGCTTTTTGAGGGACTCTTGAAAAGTAACCAGATTTTACTATGTTTTGAATATGAAAGACTTCACTTTTTGGAATAAATTCTTGTGCAGTAAATCCTTTTAAAGCCCCCAGTATGCTACCAAATAAAATACAAATAATGCTTAAGTGAACAACAACAGGACCCAATCTACCAATCAAGCCTTTATAAGCATAAAAACAAGCCTGTTTTTGAAAAATAGCATAATTCGCCTGCATCAAGTCAAAGCAAACTTGACCATTCAAACAACTATTACCATTGAATTTAAATTTAAGTTTATTAAATTGACTTGAATAAGTATAAAAATAATAGCGACGTGCAAATTTTAAAGCTGGAAATTGTTGTGAAAATGTACAACTAAGTAAGCAAACCCCAAAAAGAATTAATAAACAAAAAAACCACCAAGCACTATAAATATGATCTAACTCGAGAAATTTAAGGTACTTCCAGGCTGGAAGGTTAAAAATTTGGGTCGAATAATTTCTCATATAAAAATTAATGGTTTTATCTTGTTCAATGATTGATCCAAGACCACTAAAAAAAGCAATTACTAACAAAAGTAAGATTGCAAGTTCTAAATTGGCAAAACCTTTAAGAAATTTTTTCATTTTTTAATTATGTCTTTAAATAAAGAGAATAGAAAGAAAGACAAAACATTTAGTTTCTAGCTGCAATCAACTTTAAAGAACCTAGTGAAAACTATTCATCATAGGTTCTTTAAGAGTCTTTAAGCTTTAATCCCAAGATTTTTCAGATTGTGATAAAACATAGTTTGCAACATCTTCAATATCTGAATCCGATAAGCGACCACCAAAAGCCGGCATTGCATTTTTACCATTTGTTACTTGATAGGTAATTGCACTTACAGCATTCATACCATTTGCCTCTAAAGCATCTTTTTTTAATGTTTTTTCTGGCATAATTACATTGTTACCACCTGCGTGGCAAGCTGCACAATTTGCAGTAAAAATGCGTTCACCATTTTCAACATCCGCAGCTAAAACTTGATTAGAAAAACTAAGAATTAGTGTAAGACTTAATACTAGTCGGCCAAAAGAATTTTTCATGTTAAATCCAGATAAGTTTATGTGTATATAAATAAAACTTTTGCAATAAACTACGAAGTTTTAAGACCAAAAAATAAGCCTTATTTAATAATAAATTTTTCCCCCACCCCATTTTTCGGAAACGATTTTCGGTTCAATTAAAATATGACCAGCAATAGCCACTAAATCATCTTCACTTAAACTACGCATTTTTGGAAAGATATCAGCGCTTTTAATGCTTGGATGAATTTCTGCTATTGACTCAAGTCCATCATACGTCGTTGGATTTTTCATATAGTCAACAAGACCTACAATACTATCACGATTTGGTGTTGCTAAGCTTAAAGCTTCTGTATCAAGGCCAACGTTTGGGTTCGTCTTTGTAATACCACCGGTATGACAGATACTACAAGTGGCTAAAAATAATCTTTTACCACGTTTCACTTGCTCAGGGCTTAAGACTGTTGTTTTACCTGCGTTATCTACAGCAACGGTACGAGTGGCTTCGTCTAATTCAATAGCAAATGCATTGGAATCAAATATATTCCAACTGAATAAAAAGAAAGCAAGCCAAAGACTAAAGGATTTTTTTAACATATGTCTCCAAAGTAAATGTTTTTATATAAGTGAAACCAAGAAAATCGATTTAAGATTCTTTTATTTTGAATTTTCATTAAAATTTTTGGAAGAAGTTTCAAACTGATCTTTCACCTTTTTTGCAACAAGGCCACGCAATCGAATATTTTCCCACCCTGCAGCAAGACTAATACTAACAATTAGCAATTGGCTAAAAAGTAAAATCGGATCTAAACGCCATCCATGAATAATCAAAATACAACTATAAATCAAGCCTAAAGTAGTAAAAAAAATATCTTCATCACGAGATAATTCTGGACGAACAATACGTACGAAATACAAAATTGTGACTCCCAAAACCAACAGAAACCCTAAAACAAGGTTTGCGCCAAATCCGATATTTATCATAGTTCTATCTACAACTTACAATTTGGAACGGTTTAAACGATCTTTTTGACTAACAAAAAGTAGGGCTAAGCTAATTGGAAGGACAACTACTATACCGCCGGCTAATAGACTGAACAAAAAGTTTGATAAAGATGATGTCATTTGTTGTAATCTTTTTTAAATAATTTTTAAGTTGAGCTCTAAAGAAATAATAAAAGAATGGGCTGGTAATTTTTATTTGTTTTACTTAAATCTCTTTTTTTTTTGAAGATTTTTTCGAGCAAGCCAATAAAAAGCTCCCTTGAGTGCAAAAGAATTGTTTTAAACCTAAAAAACAACCTATTTATAGTGCCTGAAAAAACAAGACAGGACGTATCTTTTTAAACTTCAAAGGCTGTTTATATTTACCTTATAAAGCTAAGTTTAATAAAGTTAAATAAGCGAAACCCGCACCGCCAAAAGCCCCAACTAAAAAACCAGAAGTGAATTGCGCCCAACCATCTTCTGTTAATAAATCTTTATTGCTTAATTTTGTTAGGTTTTTTGTAGTCTCTTGAAAACTAACCTTACCATAAATTGTTAAACATACAGTTAAAATTGTTATTAATCCTACGGCAGATAGAAAACCACTTAAAAGAGCTATTTCTGAATTTCTTAATGGACCCAATTTATCAAAAGGGCCAACCAATAGATAACCATGAGCCATCCCAACTTCTAATCCACGAAGAAGAGGCGATAAACCGCTACGGTATGCAGGTAAATTACCAAGAAAAGCTTTTGTTGCTGCTGATGTAGTAACTGGTGTTGATAAATGTCCAACAAAAGGATCATTATTATAGGGTTTAATAAAATTTGCCATAACTATCCAACCTAATAATGTAAGTTAAAAATATTTTTGTTTATTCAAAAAAGAATAATGTTTCCTCCGAAGGAAATGAAAGAATAAAAATTTCTTGGACCAAGTGAATTTCTATACCTAAGATTTAATCGCCTTTGTATTACTTACTAATAATTAAAGCCAAAGCATTAAATTTTTTAAATTTCGGTGTATAATTATATATTATATCATTTCTGATAAATTTTAACTTGAGGAAAAAAAATGTCAACACTTATAAACTACTTTTTATTGCTGGGCTTTGCCTTTGCTTTCGCTTCAGGATTGTTTTTAGGTTTAAAAGCAATCAAACTGATTTAATTCCAACCGCTTCTTTCCTTTCCTTTTCGATTATAAATAAGCTAAGATAAAAAATTGATTAAAAGGCAAGTAAAAATAGAATTGCTTAAAGACTTATGAAAAAAAAGACAACTTTGGTTCGACGTGATATTATTTTAGGTTCAAAAAGGTTAAGTAATTATTTTTGGACCTTTCTTTTACTTACTGGCGGTAGCGGGTTTTTACTTGCAGGTGTTTCGAGCTATTTAAAAATAAACCTTTTACCTTTTGCAAACCCAACAGAACTTGTCTTTATACCCCAAGGCATTGTAATGACTTTTTATGGTATTTTTGCAATTAGCTTAAGTTTATATATTGGTTTGACCATTTTATGGGACATTGGCGGTGGTTACAATGAGTACAATAAAGTAGATCAATTGGTTCGAATTGCGCGAAATGGTTTTCCTGGCAAAAATAGACAGATATTACTTGTGTATTCCATAAGCAATATAAAAAGTATTCGATTAAGCATTCAAGATGGAATTAACCCAAAACGGGTAATTTACTTATGCACGAAAGACCAACGTCAAATCCCTTTAACACAAGTAGAACAACCACGCTCTTTATTGGAACTAGAAACCCAAGCTTCAGAACTTGCGACCTTTTTAGAAGTGAATTTAGAAGGCATTTAAAGCAAATGAATATTTATGTCTATTTGACTTGTAATTTAAATGGTTTAGACTTATACTATTTCAAGTCAATAGTATGCGGGCATGGTTTAGTGGTAAAACATTAGCCTTCCAAGCTAATGATGCGGGTTCGATTCCCGCTGCCCGCTTCCAAAAAGACAAAAGTTTTTCAATTGGACCCTCAAATAGATGGAATGAGAAATAATTAAAAACACACTATTATAAAAGTGAAAAAGGTAATCAATTATGTCTGGTGGCTCTACAGGTGAACGTCCATTCTCTGATATTATTACTAGTGTTCGATATTGGATTATTCATAGCATTACGATCCCTTCATTGTTTGTTTCAGGTTGGCTTTTTGTTAGCACAGGATTAGCTTACGATGTTTTTGGAACGCCACGGCCCAATGAGTATTTTACACAAGACCGTCAACAAGTACCATTAGTAAACGATCGTTTTAGTGCAAAAGAAGAGTTAGAAGATTTAACAAGAGGATTATAGGAGTAAAAAGTGACTAGAAATACAAATCAACCCGTAGCATATCCAATTTTTACTTTTCGCTGGTTAGCCATTCATGGTTTAGCCGTTCCAACAATTTTTTTCTTAGGTGCCATTACTTCAATGCAATTTATCCAACGATAGGAGTTTTATTTATGACAGGTCCAAATCCAAATAAACAACCCGTTGAATTAAACCGTACCTCTTTATATTGGGGTTTATTATTAATTTTTGTTTTAGCTGTTCTTTTTTCAAGTTATTTCTTTAACTAATAAATTTTAAACAAACATATAAATAGGAGTTACTAAATAAATGGCAGGTACAGGAAGAATTCCTCTTTGGTTAGTTGCATTAGTTGGTGGATTAGGTGTTCTTGTTGTTGTTGGAAGTTTTATCTTCGGCGCCTATTCTGGCTTAGGTTCTTCTTTATAAAAAAGAAAAAACTTGAATTAAAACTTGGAAATTCTTTTTTCCAAGTTTTATAAAAAGAGAAATAGAATTTTAGTTTTTTTACTTATTCAATTTCATCTTTTTCTATGTATAAAAATAATAAAGCCATCGCTAGACCTGGGGCAACAATACCAACTAAGGGCACAAGAATAGAAGGTAAAAATGAAGTTGTCATACTTTTATTTTGATTAATAAATTGCTGTTTAAAAAGACTAGAATACCCGTAAAAAATTTTAGAAAAGGAGAAAACTGTGATCGTGAAAAAAAAAAATGCAATTTTAGAAAATATAGAAGCCATGCGTAAATTTTCTGAAACATACGCCCAAAGAACAAATACATATTTTTGTCTTGATCTCTCTGTGACTACTACTGTCATTGAAGGTTTAGGCCGTCATAAAACTGAGTATGGTGCTCCTTTGTGCCCGTGCCGGCATTACGAAAATAAAGAAGCAGAAGTTGACAATGCTTATTGGAATTGCCCTTGTGTGCCGATGCGAGAAAGAAAAGAGTGTCATTGTATGCTATTTTTAACCATTGACAATGAATTTGCTTCTTCCAATCAAAGACTTTCTGCTGAAAGCTTACACAAAAAAACTTGATTTTTTTCACTTGTGTACAAGCTTAAATTTTTTCTTATAAATTTCCTTTTTTAAATGCAATTAAAACGATAACAACAGGTCCAGATAATAAAATGGCTGCGGCTGAAATTAATTGAGCAATAACTTGCCAATTCATAAAACTTACAAATGATTCATTTATGTTAATATTTAACAGCAAAAGAGTTTTTACACTTCAGGTCTGAACTTATAATTTAGGTTGTTGGTACAAATCGTATTACCATTTACAACTAAGTAAATCAATTTTTAGGAAAGAGATCTTTTGAATCTGTTTACTTTCACGTATCGTCCTTTGATGCTTTGTTTTTAACTGTTTTAAAGTTTTTTTGTTCATTGATCTTTTTAATGAATAAGAACAAAGCAAAGTCAAAGTTTAAAAATTTGAATTTGTAATTTTTTATGCATTCATGTATACTAATCAAATATGTAAGGGTTGCTAACTCAATGGTAGAGTATTCGGCTTTTAACCGAACTGTTCTGGGTTCGAGTCCCAGGTGACCCAATAAAAGTTTAATCTTTTGAAATTAAAGCTAAAAAACTATAGTTGTAAACTACAAAGGAAGAAAAAAGAACAAAGATTCATTTATTTTTTCTTCCTTTCTTTTTTAAAGTTCTAGTTGATTTCCTCGACGATACTGTAAATATGCTGCTACAAATAACCCAATTATTGTCACGGGAATAATTCCAAGAACAATTCCAAAAAGAAGGGGTTCGATCATATTTTTGCTAGGTTATTTCTTAAATATTAATAAAATTTTAAGGGTTAGCTGACTGCACTTTCAAATTTTTGAATCTTCTCTGAAATTTTCGGCTAGGTTCTTTTAACGGAAACCTACAGAGGCTTGCCATACAAAGGCAAGCAATAAAAAAAAGACAGGTATAACAGGTAAAATATCAATAATAGGACTGAAAATTGCATAAGCTTCTGGTAATTTTGCGATTAAAATTCCTTCCATACTTTTTCTTTTTTGTAGACACAGGAACTTGAATTCAAAATTCAAGTAAATAAACTTATATATAGTATAATATAATATATTTTAGTAGAAAAATATTGAAGTTGAAAAAATTCATCTCAATAAAGGTCTAATTAATAAGTCTATTTAAAATTTTTCTCGTATCAAAAATTGTAGTCTGCCATTTACAGAATTTGAATTTTAGAGCTTTAATGGTATAAAATAAATACGATGCTAAGTTATATAGGGAACTCATATAAAATAAATTTGGAGAAAAGTATATGCTAATTGTGATACAAATATTAACCGGTCTTTTTGTTTTGTTATCATTAGGTTTAATCGTGACCGTTCCTGTTGCACTTGCTATTCCTGGCCAGTGGGAAACATCAAAAGACAGCATTTTTAAATCAGCAAGTCTATGGACTACATTCGTCTTCTTGATTGCCTTCGCTAATGCCTTTGTAAAATAAAATTTTAACCTAACCTTTTACAAAGGTTAGGTTTTAATCTTGTTCTTAGTTGACAATAGAGATTATATTTTAGTAATATAAAGGAGTCTACAAATGCGGGTGTGGCTCAGTGGTAGAGCGCAACCTTGCCAAGGTTGATGTCGCGCGTTCGAATCGCGTCACCCGCTATTACTATGATTTGACGTTTTACAAAAAGCTAAAGGTAAAATTCTTTAATATGAACTATAAAAATATCTTATGAGTAAACTTACAAACGATACACTGAGAATTCATGGAAAAACTTTTTATTCTCGTCTTATTTTAGGGACTGGAAAATACCAAACTTTGTTAGACACACAACAAAGTATTCAATCAAGCGAATGTGAAATGGTTACTGTTGCTATTCGACGTTTAAATTTTACAAATTTATCCCAGAACTCAAATTTAATAACCTCCCTTGATTGGAGCAAATTATGGTTATTACCAAATACAGCTGGCGCAAAAACAGCAGAAGAAGCAATTCGCTTAGCATGTTTAGGGCGAGAATTAACAAAGCGAATAGGACAAACCGAAAACAACTTTGTAAAACTAGAGGTAATTTCAGATCCCAAATATCTATTGCCTGATCCTATTGGAACAATTAAAGCCGCAGAGTTTTTAATAAAAAAAGGATTTAGCGTATTGCCATACATAAGTTCAGATCCGATGTTAGCAAAGCATTTAGAAGATATTGGCTGTGCCACTGTTATGCCCTTAGGATCTCCTATTGGATCTGGACAAGGAATAAATAACATTGAAAATCTCCAAATTATTATTGAAAACTCTACTATTCCTGTGATAATTGATGCGGGCATAGGCACTGCAAGTGAGGCAGCATTAGCCATGGAGCTTGGGGCAGATGCTGTCTTAGTTAATACAGCCATTGCTGGATCAAAAAAACCAAACCAAATGGCAAAAGCCATGTGTTTAGGTGTAGAAGCTGGACGTTTGTCTTATCTTGCTGGACGAATCACCCAAAAGAAATTTGCACATTCAAGTTCTCCTGCCGAGGGTACAAGCTTTTTAGTCAAAACCTAAAAAATTTATAAGGGTTTCAAACATGAAACTACAAAAAATAGTGTATAATTCTTTTTTGTATTCAGAGAGCACTATAAAATTTTAATCAAGATAAAACGGAAAAATATTATGTCACATGCTGTAAAAATCTATGATACTTGTATTGGCTGTACGCAATGTGTAAGAGCCTGCCCAACAGACGTTCTAGAGATGGTTCCTTGGGATGGTTGTAGAGCAGGTCAAATCGCCTCAGCACCTCGAACAGAAGATTGTGTGGGTTGCAAAAGATGTGAATCTGCTTGTCCCACTGACTTTTTAAGTGTTCGTGTTTATTTAGGTGGTGAAACAACACGTAGTATGGGATTAGCGTATTAGTTTTAATAGCCATATTATATACTACCAAATATAAGTCTAATAACCATTAGACTTATAAAAAAAATTTAAAGCAGAAAAAATGACAAAAAAAATACTATATCAAGAAAAAGCCAGAAGGGCTTTGGAAGGTGGAATGGGAATTATGGCCGAAGCTGTTTCAGTGACTTTAGGTCCAAAAGGTAGAAACGTGGTTTTAGATAAGAAATATGGGTCTCCTCAAATCATTAATGATGGTGTTACTATTGCAAAAGAAGTTGAACTGGCTGACCATATTGAAAATACTGGAATTTCTTTGTTGCGTCAAGCCGCCTCAAAAACAAATGATGTTGCTGGAGACGGCACTACAACAGCTACAGTTTTAGCTTATGCCATTGTTAGGCAAGGTATGAAAAACGTTGCTGCCGGTGCCAACCCTATTTCTTTAAAATTAGGTATTGAAAAAGCAACAAAATATGTTACAAATCAAATATTGGAACATTCACGTCCAATTGAAAATAACGAAGCAATTGCTCAAGTTGCAACGATTTCTGCCGGAAATGATCAGGAAGTTGGGGAAATGATTGCTGGCGCCTTAGATAAGGTTGGTAGAGATGGGATTATTTCATTGGAAGAAGGAAAAACAACTACTACAGAACTTGAAATTACTGAAGGCATGCGGTTTGAAAAAGGATTTATTTCACCCTACTTTGTAACAAATCCTGAACGTATGGAAGTTGAGTATGAAAACTGCTATATTCTAGTTACAGATAAAAAAATTACTTTGGTACAACAAGATTTGATTCCTATCTTAGAAAAAATTGCGCCAACAAAGATGCCCGTTTTAATCATTGCAGAAGATGTAGAAAAAGAGGCTTTAGCAACATTAGTTTTAAATAAACTAAGAGGAATTGTTAACATTGTTGCAGTTCGTGCTCCAGGTTTTGGGGATTTTAGAAAATCTCTTCTTGAAGATATTGCGATCTTAACAAACGGAGTATTGATTACAGAGGACACTGGCTTAAAACTTGAAAATATTGAATTAAACCTATTGGGTGTTGCGCGTCGCGTTATAGTAAAAAAAGACAATACAACCATCGTTTGTGAAGGCAATAGTGAAGCTATTAAAGTTCGTTGCGAACAGTTACGGAAACAAATTTCAACAAATGATTCCGCTTATGAAAAAGAAAAGTTACAAGACCGCATTGCCAAGTTATCGGGCGGTATAGCACTTATTAAAGTTGGTGCGGTTACAGAAACTGAAATGAAAGATAAGAAATTACGACTTGAAGATGCAATCAATGCAACAAAAGCCGCAGTTGAAGAAGGGATTGTTCCTGGCGGTGGAAGTTTATTTGTACATCTTGCTGAATCTTTAAAAATTTGGGCTAAGGCGAATTTAAAAGATGATGAATTAGTTGGTGCACTAATAATTGCTCGAGCAATTATTGAGCCCTTAAAGCGAATAAGTGAAAATGCAGGAAAAAATGGGGTAGTTATTATAGAAGCAATTCAAGAAAAGGATTTCCTTTTTGGCTACAATGCGGCTACAAATCAATTTGGGAATATGTTTGACTTTGGGATTGTCGATCCTGCCAAGGTGACACGGTCAGCATTACAAAATGCTGCTTCCATAGCTAGTATGATTCTAACCACAGAATGCATTGTTGTTGATAAAGATGAAAAAGAAAAAATATAATCTTTTTTTTTGAAAAAGAAAAATTTCTTTAGAATTCAGAAGGAGAGAGTGGGATTCGAACCCACGGAACGTCAGAACGTTCATCTGATTTCAAATCAGACGCGATCGACCAACTCTGCCATCTCTCCAAAGTAAAAAACTATATAAGAACTAAATTTTAAATAGGTTTAAACATTTAAATGTTATTCTAGCCTTAAGCTTTTTGTCAAGTAAAGCTGGGCGAAATCTATATATTTAATAAACTTAAAACTTAAAGAGCTTTCTTTAAATTTTAAATTTATTAAATAGTTTCTAATTAACTTTCATAAGTCCCTTGACCAGAAAATTTAACGGCTACCGGGTTTGGATTTTTACCAATTGAGAAGCTTCGACTTCCTACTGGTAAACGACCAGGATTTACCTTTTCTGGAAAAACACCATCTTTTGGATGTAAAAATTGAACTTCTCCGCTAGGAAAAATCCTATAAATTCGATAATCATTAATTTTAAAACTTTTTAACTGACTGCCTAGAGCTAAACACTGCTCTTTTCGAGCTAAGTATAATAGATTTTCACCAATTAACATGACAGCAGCCCCACCTGTAGGCATTTCAAAAATCTGCTCTTTTGGACTTGCCCAAGTAATTGCATATTTTTCTTCAATTTCAGCAGCTCGAAGCCAACCACCAGTACTGCCACCAAAAATAGGTGAATATGGCTGTAAATTTAGATTCATAAGCTTTATATTTGTAATACTTTGTAATTTAATGGATTTATTATGGTTTTTTCTTTAATTTGGATAATTAGCGAAGAATGGATTTGAACCATTGACCTTCGGGTTATGAGCCCGACGAACTACCAGACTGCTCTACTTCGCCAACGTCCAATTAGTATATAATATATACCAGCTGTTGTCTAGTCTAGATAAGTTTAATTAAAAATTAATAATAAAACTAAAGATATTAGTAAACAACTTGTTAGAACCACTACTTTATTTATGTTTTTTAGTGCAGGTAAAACTTGATAAGTATAAATTAAACGATCTTGAACTAAAATATTTTTGGATTTTACCCAGACCCGCCCATCATACCAACCAGATTCTTCGTAAAAAATAGTAGGATTGTACAAACGTTTTTTTACATAGGTCCAACCTAAAAACAATCTTGTTAATATAAGTAAGATTAAAAAGGCACTACCTATAGCATTTACGATCAATAATCGACTAATAGATTGATTCATAGTAGAAATGAAGTTTGAAACAGGAAAACAAAGAACAAAGAAAAAACTGTAATTCTTGATTAGATTTTTGAGAAAAACAGATTCTTTCTGAATAGGCCAATTAAAAAAATCTGATTGGACTAATTCCATATATTCGTTAACGGGTCTTTGTTTTTTAGGAACAGGACAAGATAATGTATAATACATGCAGAATTGAGTTTAAATAAAATTAAAAAGCTTTCGAAGTTAAAACAAAACCAATTAAAAAATAAGAAATGGCTAGTATTAGAATCAGCTTATCAATATTTTTTTCAGCACTTCCAGAACTATCGAAGAGATTTAAAGGGCCAAGCGTTTCTTGAAGACTCTGTTCATTTGGGCTTCGAATTAAGATCAATACGATCAAGAGGAGATTAATAGCAAACCAAACGAAATTAAGAAAGGACATCCAACTCTCCAGAATTATAAGACGATAATATTAATAATAGATGAAGACTCAGCTAAAAGTCCTGTAAAAAACTTTATTCACCTTGAACTTTGATAAGTAAAAACCCCAATGAAAGACCTATAAGAACCATACTAAAACACATCGCGCTAGTTAACAATATTTCTTCTAACATAACATCCTTTTTTAGTTTTTAATTTAAAATCCGTTTCGACCCCAAACAACAAGCGAAAGAGAAAAGGTAAAACCTACCATAATAGTAGCCCAACCTAAACTAATAATATCCATAATTGATCCTTCTATTTTATAATTATAATATAATAATAAGTTATTATTATATTATAATTATAACTCAAAAACTTAATTAGGTTATTGACTTTTTAATCTTTTCTTTACAGAAAAATTAATAATTTTTATAAAACAATCCAAAAAATAAAAATAATACGATTATTATCTAAAAACTTATGGTGAATTCAATAACAAACAAGGCTAAGACCTCAACAAAGGCGCCGTCAGAAGAATCTTTATTAACCCCACGTTTTTATACAACAGATTTTGAAGAGATGGCCAATTTAGACATCTCTTCAAACCAAATGGAAATTGAGGCAATCAATGAAGAATTTCGCTTAGATTATAACCAACATCATTTTATTCGTGATAAAGACTTTGTAAAATCATGGAAACACTTTGATGAAAAAACTAAAGCTCTTTTTATTGAATTTTTAGAACGTTCATGTACGGCAGAATTTTCTGGTTTTCTTTTATATAAAGAATTATCACGGAACCTAAAAACTACAAATCCTTTGCTTGCCGAAGGTTTTGCTTTTATGTCAAGAGATGAGGCTCGTCATGCTGGCTTTTTAAACAAAGCCATGAGTGATTTTAATTTAAGTTTAGACTTAGGATTTTTGACAAAAAGTCGAAAATACACCTTTTTTGCTCCGAAGTTTATTTTTTACGCTACATATTTATCCGAAAAAATTGGATATTGGCGTTATATAACGATATATCGCCATTTAGAAAAAAATCCTGAATGTCGCGTTTATCCAATTTTTCGATTTTTTGAAAGTTGGTGTCAAGATGAAAATAGACACGGAGATTTTTTTGCTGCTGTAATGAAATCTCAGCCCCAACTTTTACAAGATTGGAAAGCTATACTTTGGTGCCGATTTTTTTTACTTTCAGTTTTTGCAACCATGTATTTAAATGATTTGCAAAGATCAGGATTTTATGCAACGATTGGATTAGATGCAAGAAAATTTGATATTCACGTTATTCGTAAAACAAACCAAAGCTCAAGCCGTTTGTTCCCGGTTATTTTAAATGTAGATCATCCCAACTTTTTTGAGTATTTAGAAATTTGTGCCCAAGCTAATATGAGTTTAATTAAGGTGGATGAATTAGATCAGTTAAAAGTATTTAAGTTTCTAAAAAAATTACCAAGCTATACTATATTAATTTCTTATTTGATAAAACTATTTTTGTTAAAACCAATCGATTGTCAAAAAGATTGGAATAAAGTTTTTTAAAAAATAATTTATTTTAACTTTTTCAACGACTTATTCACCTGATTTAGGAATTAACATATGAACTTATGTAGTTTTATTGTGAAAATAGTAAGTATACCTGAACAAACTTTTTTAAGTGACACTATTTCACTTGTAAAAATGCAAGTTCAATTTGGGAGGCCAAGAAGGAAAAAGAAAAGTTTTGATCGGTTTGAGGTGTTTATTTGGGGAAAAGCTGGAAATAATTTAATGAAATATTATACGGATGGGGATTATATTATTATTGAAGGTAGCCTGCGCTTTAAAAAAGTAGAAAAAAGAAATCGAATCCAAAAAAATACAAAATTTGTTGTTAAAAAGTTTTATCCTTTTTTATTAGGTGAGGATGAGGTTTACAAATAAAAAAAAAAGAAGCGTAGAATAAAAAAATCAAAACTTACCTTTTTCAAGGTAAGTTTTGATGTTTTTATTCTACGCTTCTTTTCTAATTAAAAGATATACTTAATCGTTTTCTACCTTTGGCCCGACGAGCTTTAATAACTTTTTTCCCTTTTTTTGTTTGCATACGAGTTCGAAATCCTGAAACTCTTAGAGCTTTAATATTTGTTCCACCTAAAGTACGTTTGGTCATATTTTATTTATTTTTTGAATTTAATACCAGGGTCCCCAAAGTATTGTCACAATTTAAGTGACAGCTTTAAGCTTTAAAAAGATTCATCAAAGTAACAATGTTAATTTGATGAATCTTTTTAATACATCTTTTAATGCATCTATCCGTAATTTAATAAAATTTACTTTTTGATATATCAAAAGTTAAGATCTTTGAGCCTAGGCTATTCAATAAAACGGAAATTTTTTTTCAATTTTATTTTAATTTCTTGTATTTGCTTTATAAGAATTATATAATCGAAACCTTTTTTAAACGTCAACCCCTCACTAAAACTTCTTTAATTAATTTAATTTTTTTTTGTTTCCTCAAAGTCATCTTGACAGTTTTTATTTGGATGAATTAATTTTATAGGTGAGAACAAAAAAATTATTTAAATTTATTATGGAATACGTTATTTTAGAAACGAGTGGAAAACAATATTGGGTTGAACCTGGAAAGTTTATTGAAGTAAACAATTTATCTATGAAAGAGGGAACTCGAATTTTAGTTCGTCGAGTCTTATTTGGAAGAAATAAAGAAGACGTTTTTATTGGCAAGCCTTATTTAACTCAAGTAAAGGTTGAAGCTGTTGTAGGAAAAGATTTTTTAGGGCCAAAAATACTTATATATAAGATGAAACCAAAGAAAAAATATAGACGTAAAAACGGCCATCGACAACAATTAACACGTTTATTGATAGAAAAACTTAGCTTTTAATTTAAAAATCAAGGGATAAAAAGATGGCACATAAAAAAGGGGCAGGAAGTACAAAAAATGGCCGTGATTCAAATGCAAAACGCTTGGGTGTAAAGTGTTATCAAGGTCATTTGGTAAAAGCAGGAAACATTATTATTCGACAACGTGGTTTAAGGTATAAGGTTGGTGAAAACGTAGGAATTGGAAGAGATTATACACTTTATGCATTGAAGCTAGGTTGTGTTCAATTTCAAAAAACGAAAAAACAAACAATTGTATCCGTAATTTAACTTTTATTTGCTTAAGTATTCTTTAATGTTTTACTTTTGTGGTATGATCTTTGGCACTAGCATACAAATTTTAAATAAAGTGAAACTTATACTTAAATAGTTGGAACAACAAGTTTTTTATTCTTCAGGAGTTTGAATTATGGATCAACGTCTTTTTATTGTTTTTGCACCCGCTTTGATTGCAGCATCATGGGCTTTGTATAACATTGGTCGAGTTTTAATTCAACAATTACAAAAAACACTAGCACGATAAAAGTCTAAAAAAACAAAGCCAAGTTCAACAAGGCTTTTATATTTAAAAAACCTTCAAAAAGTTTTTAATATCTGCAAAAAAACTTTATTTGACTTATTCAAAATGTAATTTGAAATTAAAAACAATAATTCAATTATTAAAAGAAAAATTATCTTCTTATATTGTTGAAGAATGGGTAATTGTTCGGGAGTTTCATGAAGATGGAGAACCTCATATTCATGTGTATTTGAAGTTGTTGAAAAAAACTAATATATCTTCACCAACTTTTTTGGATTTGATTCACAGTACAGGTAACATTTACCACGGTAATTATCAAAGTGCACGAAAGCCAAATCTTGTAATTGAATATATATTAAAAAATATTTCAAATAAAACAAATTCTAACCTTTATTATTCACCATCAATGAGTAACCTTATAGGTGATTTAGGCAATTACAAAACTTTATCTGAATCTCTAATTGACTTAGCAGAAAAAGGTAAAGTTCACGAAGCAATGGAATTTATGAAAAAAACAGATCCTGATATGTATTTGAAACAGGGAAATAAATTAGAAAAGCGTCTAATTGACATTTATAAAGATAGTTTTATGAAAACCCAGAGTCAATATGATTTAAGTAGTTTTTTTCTTTCATTTGATGTGTACAAAGATTTAATAAAGTACATTGAAAAATTAGAGTTGGGAGAAAACCCAGTTTTATCATTGATAGGTGGTGCAGGGATTGGTAAAACACATTTTTTAATATGTTTTTTTGAACAAGTTTTAGATTGTCAGGTCATAGTAATCAAAGATTCAGATGGACTTCGTCACGTATCTTTTTTCAAAGGAAAAAGATATGCAATCATTTACGAGGATTTGGCTTGGATGGGTGAAACAATGACTCGAGAACGTATGTTGCAGTTGTTAAGTGGTGAAGTAACAACTAATGCTAACATTAAACATTCAAGTGTTTTGGTTCCAAAAAATACTTGTCGAGCCTTGACCTCTAATTACTCATTGCAAGAAAGTACTCAATTTTATGACAATATCAATTGATAGTCCGCCTAGTAAAAAAATTCATGAAAAACCAAAGATCAAAAATTTTTTTAGTATTGACAAAAAAGCTCAAAACCCTGGATATCTATTAGGATAAACTTTCAATTATAATATACTATTATGGCAGTTCCAAAAAAACGGATGTCAAAGTCACGTACAAATACAAGAAAAGCTGTTTGGAAACGTCAAGCAACAAAAGCAGCTCAAAAGTCTTTATCTTTGGCAAAATCAATACTTAAAAATAAAGATACAAGTTTTATTTACAAAGAAAGTTTAAATACTGACGAAAGTAAATAAAAAGTTTCGGTTTATCTACTCTCCATGAGTATATAAACTGAAGTTTTACTTGACGTAAATATGAGTTTCGATTATTCTTGTAGTAAACAATAAAAATTGCGGACGTGGCGGAATTGGCAGACGCGCTAGATTTAGGTTCTAGTAAGAATATCTTGTGAGAGTTCAAGTCTCTCCGTCCGTAAAAATGAAACTAGAAAATTATATTATACTATAATTGTTAATACAAACTAAAAAATTAAAACAGATAAAAAAAACATTTATGGAAGCTACTAAATATTACTTTGTTATAGCCAGTCAAGAGTTTTTAATAACAAAAGAACCACTGGAAGAAGTTTTACGTGAACGAATTCAATACTATTGTAAATCAAAAAAAAGAATTGATTTTTGGTTATTACCTAAACCAAAATTTTTACAAAACGAAAGCTTCAAAAGTTTAAAAAATAAGTTTCCGCAAAATTGTTTAGCGATTGTGTCTACAAACAAAATATTTGTTACTTGGCTAAAACTCCGTTTGAACAATGTTTTTATTGGTGAATTTTCTGGACCAAATGAACAAGTAGAGAATCCATTGGATTTTGACTATACTTAACCAATTTCAATTTTAAAATTGAATATTAAACTTAACACGAAGGATTAACTTTATTTATGGTCAAATTATTTTCTTTTGAAAAAAATCTATGGAACAAATATAGTCCATTGATAAGTTCAATTAATCAAATCGAAGCCGAATTCCAAATTTTAAGTGAAACTAATCTAAAAGAAAGAAGTAAAAAATTAAAAGCCTTTATGGGCAATGCAGAAACAAAGCTTAATACTAAAACTTTAATTGAAAGCTTCGCTTTAGTCCGCGAAGCTTCGCGCCGTACATTAGGCTTACGGCATTATGATACGCAATTATTAGGCGGCTTAATTTTAAATGATAATAAAATTGCAGAAATGCGCACAGGTGAAGGGAAAACTTTAGTTGCGACAGCTCCAGCTTTTGCAAATGCTTTAAGTGGAAAGGGTGTTCATATTGTTACTGTAAACGAATATCTTGCCAAAAGAGATGCTGAATGGATGGGCCAAATTTATCGGTACTTAGGATTAAAAGTTGGTTTAGTTCAATCACAAATGAAACCTACCCAACGAAGAAAAAACTATAATCGAGATATAACTTACCTAACTAATAGCGAAGTTGGTTTTGATTTTTTAAAAGATAACTTAGTCACAAGTATTAATGACTTAGTGCAACGACCCTTTCATTTTTGTATTGTAGATGAGGTAGATTCTATATTAATCGACGAAGCACGCACACCTCTTATTATTTCTAGACAATCTTCTGTTGAAATAGAAAAGATTATAAAAGCAACGGAGGTCGCAAAATTCTTATTGGAATCCAAAGACTATGAAGTGGATCAAAAAAGTAAAAATATAAGTTTGACAAGTTTGGGCGTTAAAAAAACTCAAAAATTATTAAAAGTAAGTAACATATATCACTCAACTGAACCTTGGGTATCTTTTATATTAAATGCACTAAAAGCAAAAAACTTATACTTAAAAGATATTCATTATATTGTAAAAAAAAAAGAAATTGTTCTTGTTGATGAGTTTACTGGACGTATTATGGAAGGACGTAAATGGGCTGAGGGTTTACACAGTGCAGTGGAAGCAAAAGAAAATATTTATAATATGGAAGGAAATGAAACAATCGCTTCGATTACCTACCAAAACTTTTTTCGCTTGTACCCAAAAATTGCTGGTATGACAGGAACCGCAAAAACAGAGGAATTGGAATTTGAAAATATTTATAATCTAAGTGTTTCCATCTTGCCTACTTTTAAACCAATTAAACGAGTTGATTTACCTGATGCTATTTACATTGATGAAATCAGTAAGTGGAAAGCTGTGGCACTAGAATGTAAAAAAATGTATGCAATACAGAGACCCGTTTTAGTAGGAACAACAACCATTCAAAATTCAGAAATTCTTTCTTTTTTATTGAGGGATTGTAATGTACCCCATGAATTATTAAATGCAAAGCCAGAAAATATTAAACGAGAATCTGAAATTGTTGCTCAAGCCGGCTGTTTGGCTTCAGTAACTATTTCTACAAACATGGCGGGTCGTGGAACCGATGTACTCTTAGGTGGCAATGCTGAATTTAAAGCTTATCGTCAAACAATTTTGATACTTAAAAGTATTATTGATAATGAAAAAATACCTTCTTTTGAAGAAATTCAACCTTTATTAAAGCAACTAAAAGAAAACCGAAATCAATTAATAAACTTACAAAATAATTTTGAAACATTATTAAATGTAATCAACATGCCAAATAAGAGCCTCAATTTATTTGAGGATTTAATTTTAAAGATTTATAAGATTAACTTAAACAATTATCAAGAAGAGTGTAGAGAAGAGAGAGAAAAAGTTTTGAATCTTGGAGGATTGTATGTCATTGGGACGGAACGTCATGAATCTAGAAGAATTGATAATCAACTTCGTGGACGTGCTGGAAGACAAGGAGATCCTGGAACATCGCGTTTTTTTCTGAGCCTTAATGACCCCTTGCTGAAAACTTTTGGTGGAGAAAAAATTAAGGGTATAATGACAGCCTTTCAAATAAATGACGAAGCCCTAGAATCTAAATTTCTATCACAAGCTTTAGATTCAGCACAACAAAAAGTGGAAGGTTTTTATTATGATCAGCGTAAAACTTTAAACAAATACGATCGTGTTTTAGACAAACAACGGTCAATCTTATATAAGTTTAGGAAGAAAGTTTTGTTTTCATCGACAATTAGAGATCTTCTTTTAGAGTTTGGAGAAGCTGTGATTGACGATTTTGTATTGTATTTAAAAAAGAAAGAAGATCTACCAGTTGCTTCAAAACAGGTATACTTTTTAATTCATGCACTAAATTTAGCCTTAGAGCAAAATAAACAAAAAAATATCGAAGATTTTGAAAGCTTTAAAAAATTACTGTATGAACAGTTTTGGTCTGTTTACACGTTGAAAGAATTAGCTTTTTGGTTTTATGATTTAGAGCTTTTCCGACGATACGAAAAACTTGTTGTTTTAAAAAATATAGATTTATATTGGTCAAAGCATTTAGAAAATATGAATTTTTTAAAAGACGCTGTAACTTGGGAAGCCTATGCCCAAAAAGATCCGTTTATTCAATATGAAGAGCAAGCTTACACATCATTTAATAACACTTTTAAAGAATGTAGGGATTCAATCATTTATTACATATTAATTATTGATCTTATTTAAATTCGAATAGACTTAAAACATAACAAGATTCCGTGGTATGATTTAAACGAAACTATAATAGGTAAACAAAGAAAAACTTGTCAACATTAGATAATAAGATTCTATGGTATCAGAAAGTATACTATCCTGAAATTGTACCTTATTGAGTTATAAATACAAATAGATCTATAGGTAAATGCCAACTTTTTGATAAATTAATAGGTTCAGTGTTTGCAAAAAACTTTTTGTTTATTTAAGAAGCTTTGCAAATAGTTTTTTAATATAGAATCTGCGTTTTAATTTTTCTTAAAAAGCGTGCCTAAAAAATCCAAATTACGTTTGTATCTTAATTTTATTAAGAAATCAAATCAAATTAAATGTAACTACCTATTAATAAGAGGAATCAGATAATAGCAAAGACATTCTATTAATCCTTCGATACGCTTTTTAAAAGTTTAAAAAATAGCACAATCAATAAGCAAAATTATTATTATTCAAGCCTAATAGAAATTTTATTAAGAAAAGCTCAAAGATAAAAAACATATATAAGTTCGAGAAAAGTTTTTAAAAGTAGTTTTGCTATAAGAATTCTATACATTCTACTAATATTTAAAACCTTTATATGGGTAAAACCACTCAAGTGTTCTAAAAAACGTTTACCTTTTCTCAATATTTGAGAAAAAAGTTAATTGTACACAACTAGGTTACTTGAATAAATACTATTTTTTGGTATCTATTTATCCCTATTTTTAATTTGAATGCTTGGCATTTAAAACTTTCTGAATACATGATTTTATTATCAAATGTGTTTTAATATATGGTTTTTACCTACTTTGATAGGTACCATGATAATTTTCATCAAATGGATTTTTTAGGCCTAAAAATATTTGTTTTTTTAACATCAGATATCTATTAACAATATAAAAAGATAACTTGTTTTTTAACTGAGCAAGTATTTCAATTAAATCTAAGGACCAGGTTGTTCACAAATTTTTGCAGATAATAAAAAATTATGTTTTTTTGATTTTTTTTTATTGCTTTACTTTCTACTTTATCTAAATTTAAAACACCTTTTGTTATAGTTAACATCGCAAAAAAAATAAAGTATATTTTACAATAAATCTATATCTTTTTTTACCTTGTTCTAACGAATAATATAAGTAAGTAGATTCATATATTACCTTCTTTTTTAGCTGTTTTTGACGCGCTATTTGGGTTAGTAAGACTCTAAGAACCCGAATAGCTTCTTATAATGCATTTGCCTTTACACAACTTTCGTAAGACAAGGCGCAGGATTCACTGCATTAGCCGAATCGACTAGATGGTTGGTTGCCGACCTTTCGAGCAGCCCAGTCTACTGCACCAACAACGTAGCCTACAGGGGCAGATATTGCACCAACAAGTGATGAGCCTAACCAGGCATGCACCAGATGCAACTTGAAATACCCCCCACTAATATATAAGGCCCTTACACCTGATAGCACAGAAGTTGTCCCATCTACAATGAAACATCCTCTCTTTGCCAATGCATAAACTCCTAACCTTATTTATGCGACTACAGCCGCAGGGCCTAGGTTGTTCTTTGACCCATTTCTACGGCTTGTTGGAATTTGAGACTCATTATACATTATAAGATTGCTATTATTACAGCATTAATATCAGTAATGCACATTTTAATTATTATTAATTAATAATAAATTATTTTAACTTTTCTTCAATGTACTTAACTGCTTCAGCAACAGTCGAAATTTCTGAAGCAGCTTCGTCTGGAATCTCAACATCAAAACCTTCTTCTAAGGCCATGACTAACTCAACAACGTCCAAAGAATCTGCACCTAGTTCAGTTGAAAAAATAGAATCGGGTCCTACTTGAGTTTCTTCTATACATAATTGATTTGCTACTATTTGACGTACTTTTTCAAGAATATCTTTTGATTCCATAATTTTTATTTGAATTAGTTTTGTTTTTGTTTATAAAGGGTTCTATAAATAAATTTTTCTTTATAGAAAAGCCCGACATATATCTATTATACCTTAATCCTATCAAATATATAAGTATACATTAATTTATATACGAGGTATATAAATTTTATTTAGGTGTTTTATTATATTTTTCAACTTACGATGGTCAATATCTTTTATTATATATACAGGTATTTTTTTTTCTGCTGCAAAACTCTGAAGTTGTATATTTTGTTTTAAATATACTTTTGAAACAAAAAGAACATCGGATTGTTTTAAAACTTTCGTGACAAAGATAAACTTATCTAATAGTTTCGAAATTCTCTTTATGTATTTCTTTGAAAAAAAACAGAAAAATACACTTAATTTTTTTTGTTGCAATCTTGATTTGCTAGATTTTTCTGATGATCTAAAAGAAGATTTACACAAAACATTTATTTTTGACCTTAAATTTTTACTTTTAAAAGTTTTTTTGTTTAAGTTACTTTTTAATCGGGAAGAGGCTTTCAGAAAGGAATGTGCCTTTGCTTGAGGCTCAGTGTGCTGAATTCGGACAAGTCGTTTAGTACACTGTGTTCGACTTTGTAATTGTGAAATTTCTTTCCTTAATAATCTATCCACGGAATTTTCAACGTTTTCGTGAATTGTCCAAATATGTTTCTCACTTAATTCGATAGCGAAGTAAAAAGCAGAAAAGGATTTTCTCTCTAAAACTGTTTTTTGAGTACCCCTTCGGCGTGCTTCCTCATCACTCAGGGTGACATAATGTATTCCCCCAATTAAATCCGATAGTGTTGGATTTTTTATTAAATTTTCTAAAGAATTACCATGTGTTGTTCCTATAAGCTTAACTCCTCGCTCAGCAATTGTTCGAGCCGCTAACGATTCAAGCTCAGTACTAATTTCATCAACAATAATGACTTCCGGCATATGATTTTCTATAGCTTCGATCATCACTGTATGCTGTGTTTTAAAAGGTGATACTTGCATGCGTCTCGCTCGACCAATACCAACATGAGTTGTATCTCCATCCCCTGCTATCTCATTAGCTGTATCGACAATAATAACACGCTTTTGTTTAGCATCTGATAAAACTTGGCTAATCTCTCTTATTAAAGTTGTTTTTCCTAAACCAGGTTTACCTAAAATTAGTAAGGATTCTTCCAGATTCAATAAATCTCTAACAATCCCAATACTACCTAATACACATCTTCCAATTCTACAGGTTAAGCCAATAATATTACCTTGTCGATTTCGAATACAACTAATACGGTGGAGACTATGCTCGATTCCTGCACGATTTTCATTACTAAATTTTCCTAAGCGTTTTGTTGTTGAATCTATATCTTCCCAAGAAACGAGCTGTTGACTTAAATATTCAGATCCAAATAAAAAACGTCCTTCTGGCCGTCTTCCTAAATCCAAAACAATTTCAATTAATTTTGTTTTATTTTTATTTTTTTTTAAACTTTTTTCTATGTATTCTGGAAAAACTTGAGTCAGTTTCTCTAAATCAATATTAATTATCATGGTTAATCTTAAATTGTTTCTTTTAATCTATTATACTTAAAATTATAAGCCGACATGTAAAAGTTTGTTAATTACAGTTAACAAATAATTTATAATTAAATTCATTCGTTTTTTTGGAAGGCGGACCTTTACTACAATTTAGAAATGAAAACTCACTTCAAAATATTTATATTTTCAAAAATTTGAGCGTTTCTTATCTTTTGTCTCCAAAAGGAGAGAATACATGAGCTCAAAAGAGCAAGCAACAAAAGTTAAAATTTTAGTTGAACGAAACGCAACTGAAACTAGTTTTGAGAAATGGGCAAAACCTGGTCATTTTTCTCGTACATTAGCCAAAGGGCCAAAAACAACAACATGGATTTGGAATTTACATGCTGATGCACATGATTTTGATAGCCAAACCAACTCTTTAGAAGAAGTATCTAGAAAAATTTTTAGTGCCCATTTTGGACAGTTAGCTATTATTTTTTTATGGTTAAGCGGAATGCACTTTCATGGCGCATATTTCTCTAATTATTTAGCATGGTTAAATAATCCAACAAGTGTTAAACCAAGTGCTCAAGTAGTTTGGCCGATTGTAGGTCAAGAGATCTTAAATGCCGATGTTGGTGGAAACTTTCAAGGTGTTCAAATTACCTCAGGATTTTTTCAATTATGGAGATCAGAAGGTATAACAAGTGAGATCCAATTATATTGGACTGCTATCGGTGGACTTGTAATGTCTGGTCTTATGCTATTTGCTGGTTGGTTTCATTATCATAAAGCAGCACCAAAGTTAGAGTGGTTTCAAAATGCCGAATCAATGTTAAATCACCATTTATCCATTTTGCTTGGTCTTGGTTGTCTATCTTGGTCTGGTCATCAAATTCACATTGCTCTTCCAATCAATAAACTATTGGATGCTGGAGTAGCACCTCAAGAAATTCCTCTTCCACATGAATTTATCATCAATCGTGATTTGATTGCTCAATTGTACCCAAGTTTTAGAAAAGGATTGGTACCATTTTTTAGTGGAAACTGGAACGAGTATTCAGACTTTTTAACTTTTAAAGGAGGTGTAAATCCTGTGACAGGAGGTCTTTGGTTAACCGATACAGCTCACCATCATTTAGCCCTGGCTGTCTTATTTATCTTTGCTGGACATATGTACAGAACAAACTGGGGTATTGGCCATAGTATGAAAGAAATGCTAGAAGCTCATAAAGGACCGTTTACGGGTGAAGGTCACAGTGGTTTGTATGAGATTTTAACTACCTCGTGGCATGCACAATTAGCCATTAATCTTGCTATGGTTGGGTCTTTAAGTATTATTGTGGCTCATCATATGTATGCTATGCCTCCTTACCCATATATTGCAACCGATTATGCTACGCAACTTTCATTATTTACCCACCATGTATGGATTGGGGGATTCTGTATTGTTGGTGGTGCTGCTCATGGGGCTATTTTTATGGTACGTGATTATAATCCAGCAAAAAATTACAACAACTTATTAGATCGAGTAATACGTCATAGAGATTCTATTATTGCTCATTTGAACTGGGTCTCAATTTTTCTAGGCTTCCATAGTTTTGGTTTATATATTCACAATGATACAATGCGTGCATTAGGTCGTTCTCAAGATATGTTTTCTGATACTGCAATTCAACTGCAACCAATTTTTGCACAATGGATTCAAAATTTGCATTTAATGGCACCTGGTGGTAGTACAGCCCCTAATACCTTAACAACTGCAAGTTACGTTTTCGGTGGGGATGTTGTTTCTGTTGGCTCTAAAATAGCAATCATGCCAATAAAACTTGGTACAGCTGATTTTATGGTTCATCATATTCATGCTTTCACAATTCATGTAACTGTTTTAATTTTATTAAAAGGCGTACTGTATGCTCGTAGTTCAAAATTAATACCAGATAAAGCAAACCTTGGTTTCCGTTTCCCTTGTGATGGCCCAGGCCGTGGTGGGACATGTCAAGTTTCTGCTTGGGATCATATTTTCTTAGGTTTATTTTGGATGTACAATTCTTTATCTATTGTTATTTTTCATTTCAGTTGGAAAATGCAATCAGATGTTTGGGGTTCAGTAACACCGACCGGAGCTGTTTCGCACATCACTGGTGGAAACTTTGCGCAAAGTGCAATTACAATTAATGGCTGGTTACGTGACTTCTTATGGTCACAAGCTTCTCAAGTAATTCAATCTTATGGATCGGCATTATCTGCTTATGGATTAATTTTTTTAGGGGCACACTTTATTTGGGCATTTAGTTTAATGTTTTTATTCAGTGGACGAGGTTATTGGCAAGAGCTTATTGAGTCAATAGTATGGGCACACAATAAATTAAAAGTTGCTCCAGCAATTCAACCACGAGCATTAAGTATTACACAAGGAAGGGCTGTAGGTTTAGCCCATTATTTATTAGGTGGAATAGGTACGACATGGGCTTTCTTTTTAGCAAGAATTATTTCTGTAGGATAAAATTAAAGAGGTAAAAATATTTATGGCAACTAAATTTCCAAAATTTAGCCAAGCCCTTGCACAAGATCCGACTACAAGAAGAATCTGGTTTGGGATCGCAACGGCACACGATTTTGAAACTCATGACGGAATGACAGAGGAAAAATTATATCAAAAGATATTTGCCTCACATTTTGGTCATTTGGCAATCATTTTTCTTTGGACTGCTGGAAACTTATTCCATGTAGCATGGCAAGGTAATTTTGAAGAGTGGGTTTTAAATCCTTTAAAAGTGAAGCCTATTGCTCATACTATTTGGGATCCACATTTTGGGGAACCTGCCATCAAAGCTTTTACTAAAGGTGGCGCCTTTTATCCGGTAAATATTGCCTATTCTGGCGTTTATCATTGGTGGTATACCATTGGTATGAGAACAAACAATGATTTATATGTAGGTTCTATTGGCCTGATACTTTTATCAGGTCTCTTATTATTTGCTGGTTGGTTACACTTACAACCAAAATTTCGTCCAAGCTTATCTTGGTTTAAGAATAATGAATCCCGTTTAAATCATCATTTATCAGGTTTATTTGGCGTAAGTTCTTTGGCTTGGACGGGTCATTTGGTTCATGTCGCAATTCCTGAGTCACGCGGTATCCATATTGGCTGGGATAATTTTTTAGTAAGCCCGCCACACCCAGAAGGGTTAAGACCCTTCTTCAGTGGGAATTGGGACGTATATGCACAAAATCCAGATACACCACAACATATCTTTAGTACAAATCAAGGGTCTGGTACAGCGATTTTAACCTTTTTAGGTGGCTTTCATCCCCAATCACAATCATTGTGGTTGACAGATATGGCACATCATCATTTAGCGATTGCGGTTGTTTTTATTGTTGCAGGTCATATGTACCGAACAAACTTTGGCATTGGTCATAATCTTAAAGATATTTTAGATGCCCATCGTCCTCCTGGAGGACGACTAGGTGCAGGACATCTTGGTTTATTTGACACAATCACAAATTCTTTGCATATGCAATTAGGTTTAGCTTTAGCAGCGCTTGGTGTTGCTACCTCGTTAACTGCGCAACATATGTACGCTTTATCACCTTATGCTTTTATGGCAAAAGATTTTACAACCCAAGCATCTTTATATACACACCATCAATATATTGCTGGTTTTTTAATGGTTGGTGCTTTTGCTCATGGGGCAATTTTCTTTGTGAGAGATTATGATCCCGAAGCAAATAAAAATAATGTTTTAGCAAGAATGTTAGAACATAAAGAAGCGATTATTTCCCATTTAAGTTGGGTAAGTTTATTTTTAGGTTTCCATACCTTAGGACTATATATTCATAATGATACGGTAGTAGCATTTGGGCAACCAGAAAAACAAATTTTAGTTGAGCCTGTATTTGCTCAATTTATTCAAGCAGCCTCTGGAAAAGCTTTATATGGTTTTGATACTTTGCTCTCTTCTAAAGAAAGCCCAGCAAGCATTGCAGGTAGTGCTATTTGGCTTCCTGGATGGTTAGAAGCAATCAATAGTGAAAAGAATGATTTATTTTTAACAATTGGTCCCGGCGATTTTTTAATTCATCATGCTATTGCGTTAGGTCTTCATACAACAACACTAATTCTAGTAAAAGGTGCATTAGATGCCCGTGGTTCTAAATTAATGCCGGATAAAAAAGATTTTGGCTATAGTTTCCCTTGTGATGGTCCAGGTCGTGGCGGCACATGTGATATTTCTGCTTGGGACGCTTTCTACTTATCTATGTTCTGGATGTTAAATACAATAGGTTGGGTTACTTTTTATTGGCATTGGAAACATGTAACAATTTGGCAAGGTAATCCAGCACAATTCAATGAGTCATCGAATTACATTATGGGTTGGTTAAGAGATTATTTATGGTTAAATTCTTCGCCATTAATTAATGGGTACAATCCTTATGGCATGAACAGTTTGTCTGTTTGGGCTTGGATGTTTTTATTCGGTCATTTAGTTTGGGCAACTGGCTTTATGTTCTTAATTTCTTGGAGAGGATATTGGCAAGAATTAATCGAAACATTAGTTTGGGCGCACGAACGAACACCTTTAGCTAACTTAGTGAGTTGGAAAGATAAGCCTGTAGCTTTATCAATTGTTCAAGCACGACTAGTAGGCTTAGCACATTTTACAATCGGTTATATTTTGACTTATGCTGCTTTTGTTATTGCATCAACGGCTGGTAAGTTTGGTTAGAATGTACTATACTAAAATTTAGTAACATAAAAAATAGGGTAAACATACCCTATTTTTTTCGTTTAAAATTAAAACAATAAACAAAACAAAAAATTATGGCAAAAAAATCGATCTTACAACGTCAAATCAAACGAGAAAGATTGGTAGTAAAATACCAAGAAAAACGTAATGAATTAACAAAAGAACTTCAAGCAGCAGCAAACCTAGAAAAGAAGTTAAGCATTCATAAAAAACTAGAAAAATTGCCCCGCGATAGTATAAAGCTTCGTTCAAGAAACCGCTGTTGGCGAACAGGACGAGGTCGAGGTTTTTATAAAGACTTTGGTCTTTGTCGTCATATGATTCGTGAAATGGCGCATAATTGCTTATTACCAGGAATTTATAAGGCTAGTTGGTAAAAAACTAGCCTGCACGACCGTATTACGGTGTCGTGCTCCATTTTCCCATGAGCAGCTGTATCAGCACTAGCTCTTTCTCATTAGCTATTGCTCTTCGACCAAATACATCATTTGGAGTTGTTTTCGCTAGATCGAAAATCTGCCTCATACCAAGCATGATTGCCGTCTGCCTCCCTTCTTCCTCTTGAGCAGCGCTTATGAAGTCACTCACGATGGGGATGCGATATGGTAACAAATTCCCTATTTCATAGGATATCGATGTCGCAACATATTCGTACCTATACGACCTTGCGACGTGCCGAAAGGTGCCACGTATAAAGTAACCTGGAATACTTGGACCCATGTATTCATAGGCTTTTTCGATAACTGCTTGAGTCATCAGTACTGTAACCATCTTTAATGCTGCAATTTTCCTTTCCTCCTTCGACAGCTTACGGTTTTGTACATAGGCTAGTACTAAATTTCTATTGGTACGATGCAAGTACCGCCCACCGGGCAACTGCCTTAAAGGAATTTTGAAAACACCTAGACAAACAGGGCAAAGTACTAATACAATACTACTGTTTATCAATATTTTTTTTGTTAAAGAACTTTCGTTCCAAGCAAGAACCACCTGTTGGTGTCTTTTTTTGACAAAAATAATAGTTTTTTTACAAAAACCATTGTTTTTTAGTTTTTTAAGTTGGTTAAAAAAAACTTTGCGAGACTTCTCTACTAGTTTTTTTATCTGACGTCTTTCCAATCGTGTTTTTTGATTTTCTTCCAAAGGAGAAAAGTCAAAAACCGCTGGATTAAATGAATTAGTAAATTCATTTGTAAAGCTACCTAAATTAAATTTTTTCATTTTGATTTTAATCCTTTTTTATAGGTTAATTAATATAACAAAAATAAAATTCAAAAATATATAATATACGCTTTAGAACCTGTATCTTATATGATATAGAATATTTTTTTTGTTTTCTTGGAAAGATAAATACACTATTACTATACATCTATACTTTATAGCTGTCAAGGCCTTTTTATTTTATGTATAAATAATATATAGGAAAACTATTTTTTATAGTTTCCTATATGTTATTTTTTTTTATTTGCCTACTACTTCACCTACAACATCTAATTCTAAAGGAAAAGTTCGAATTGAAGGTAAAGCTTGGGGTAGAGCCCAAAGGTCAAGCTCTTTTGTAGTAGATACAGCCGCACCAAGAAGAGTAGTTCTAACTATCCCTGATTTTGTCTGCAACTCATCCAAAAACGGGCTTAAACCGGAAACTCTCTTTGGAAGCCTATGAGCTAGCTCAAAACTTCCATATTTAGCTAGATAAGCACCATTGCAGGTTGTTCGCGCGATTCGCAAAGCTGAACGGTTAAAGTCGCTAATAGAAATACCCCAGCCAAAGTAAGTTCCATATTCGATGACAGTAACAAGACCGTTCATTCCTAAAAATAAGGCAAAAAGACAGGCCCTTTCTTTTCCTGAAATATTAGTTTTTTGGACATAGGCTAGTACCATATTGGTATTTGCCCGACGCAAGGCTTTTCCCCCAGGTAATGACCTTGCAAAAGCAACATAGCAAAAAACCGAAGAAACTGTTAGAGCGGAAGTGGTAAGGATCAGCTTCCCTGAAGCGGGAATCGGTTCCCAGTAGTCGTCCCGTAGTTGGTCACATTTGCCCAGCATTTTTTTGTTTAGTTTAGACAACTTAGAATTTTCTCTTACGCGATGGTAGGTTTTCTGAACTTGCTTTCCCACCGGAGTCTTCATGAAACCACGAGCCACCGAACGAACGGGTTTTGTATCTTTGATAGAAAAAATAACTATCACCGCTAAACTTGTAATCTGGACTTCTAATGGGCATATAATTAATAAACGCTTCATTTATATTTTATATTTTAATATTTTATATTATATATATTTTTTTATTTTTTTTTTACATACCAATCTTTTTTAGCGTGTTCTTGTAAAAGAATGTTGCAAAGCCTTATTTAAATTTTGATTGCGTCGTAAAGGTCGGGTAACCAATTCTAAAACGTCTACAGCATTGGTAAAACCGTGGATTTGTGCAAAGGTAAACTCCACAGACCATTTTGTATTAATACCGCGAGCTTCCAGTGGGTTGGCATGCGCCATTCCTGTAATCACTAAATCTGGTTGCATCTCGCGGATACGATCGATTTGATTGTAATTATCCGGTTTTTCAACAATGGTTGGAAGGGGTAAGCCCATTTTTTTGCAGGTTGTTTCCAAAAGAACCAATTCTGCTCCTTGATATCGCTTGTCCATATAGGGAATTCCTATTTCATAGACAGTCATACCACAACGAATTAAAAATCGTGCTAAGGATATTTCAAGTAAGTTATCTCCCATGAAAAATACGCTTTTTCCCTTTAGTATATTCATATAGGCGTCCAAACTTTTCCAAATTTCTTTTTCTCGTGCCTCTAATCCTTTTGGTTCAATCGCGAAAACAGAACAAATTTTTTCAATCCATGCACGAGTCCCATCTGGGCCGATAGGAAAAGGTGCACTAATTAATTTACATTTTCTTCGACGCATTAAAGTTGTTGCTGTACGACTTAAGTAGGGATTAATACCACAAACGTAGTAACCTTCTTTAATATTTGGTATTTCTGTATATCGCTTTGAAGGAAGCCAACCGGAAATCTTAACACCATGTTTTTTTAATTCGATGGATAATTGATTTGCCACAGGATCTGGAATGGATCCAAATAAAATTAAAGGCGGATGCTCCATAGAAAGATTTCCATCGCCGCTTGGAGGAGAAAAATCTTTCCTTTCTGTATTTGAAAAGCCATGGTTTTCCATATTTCTTTGGGCAAGAGCGGCTAAAACAGTATCTTCGCCTTGTGTAAATGCGTAATCAAGACCATTGGCTCTTGCTACAACAATAGGCAATTCAATCTCAATCTCAAGCTTAGGGGCGATACCTTCTAAATCCATTTTAATGATTTCCGTCGTACACGTACCAATCCAAAAGATAACGCTAGGCTTTCGATCTTTTTTTATTTGTAAGCATAGGCGTTTTAATTCTTGATAATCACTTAATTGGGCAGAAATATCTCCTTCTTCTAATTCTGCCATCGCATAACGAGGTTCGGCAAAAATCATAACACCTAAGGCATTTTGTAAAAAATAGCCACAAGTTTTGGTACCAATGACAAGAAAAAAACTATCTTCAATTTTTTGATACAGCCAGGCAACGCAGCTAATGGGGCAAAAAGTATGATAGTTACCAGTTTCACATTCAAAACTAATTTTATTATTTGTAGCCAGTGTATTTGGGGACTCGATAATGCTCATATGACTCCAATTTATGTTTGTAATGCTTCTCCCACTAAATCAAAAGAAAATTCTTCTTTTTCTTTTGTTGTTGGATTTAGATAAAAATCGGAAAGTAAACTAAATAATTCTCTATCAGCTGCTTCTTTCGGTACAACACCTTCTGGATTTGCAATCAATTGGTCGGCAATGTTTAAATAATATTCACAAACATAGTCTAAAGAGGTATCAAACTCCGCCATTTCAAATAAAGTTTTACCTTTCACTCTTGAAACTCGAATGTCCTCAATCAGAGGAAGAACCTCTAAAACGGGCATGGGCACTGTATCGATGTATTTATCAATTAAATCACGTGTAGATGTACGGTTACCGATTAAACCCGCAAGTCTTAAACTGTGTGTGCGCGCTTTTTCTCGAACGGAAGCAGCAATACGATTTGCAGCAAATAATGCATCAAAACCATTATCTGTTACAATTAAGCAGTAATCCGCGTAATTCAGTGGAGCAGCAAAGCCACCACACACAACATCCCCTAAAACATCAAATAAAATGACATCGTATTCATCAAAAGCATTTAATTCTTTTAATAATTTAACGGTTTCACCAACAACATAGCCACCACAGCCAGCACCTGCAGGAGGTCCACCTGCTTCCACACAATCGACCGAACCATAACCTTTATAAATAACATCTTCTGGCCAAACATCTTCATAATGGTAATCCTTTGCTTGCAAAGTATCAATAATGGTTGGGATTAAAAAACCAGTCAGCGTAAAAGTACTGTCATGTTTTGGGTCACAACCAATTTGCAAAATTTTCTTTCCTCTGCGTGATAAGGCAACCGAAATGTTACAACTTGTTGTTGATTTACCAATCCCACCTTTTCCATAGACTGCTAATTTCATATAATTTTTTCTCTTTCACTTTCTAGAATCCTATCTTTGACTCTTACCTAAATCGAAATATCTAACCTAGATACAATTATATATCATTTTTATTCCAGTTACACATATTCGATCGAAATTCTTTCGAGAAACTTATAAGGTGACTTGCTTTCGTCCACAAGCTTTAAAATTTAGACTCAAAAATTTTAGCAAGATACTTTCAAATAGAGTACAATATAAAAATTAAATAAATAAATAACAAAGGATTGAATATGCTATTTGATACATACCAAAATTTTCTTTCCAATTTTAGTTTTGGATGTTTATTTTTATCCATGCTTTTTTATATTACGAATTTAGTCTTTCCAAGCTTTCTTCTTGCTTCTGGCTTAGGGCAAATTACTTCCCTTTTTGCCAATCTAAGTATATTTTTCCTATTAGCTGGCCGTTGGATTTTTCATGGCTATTTTCCTTTAAGTAATTTATACGAGTCTTTATTGTTTTTATCTTGGATTTTACTATTTATTCATTTATATTTAGAATATAAAACTCGAAGTAAGTTGTTGGGTGCCATTATTCTACCTGTAGTCCTTTTAATTGATGGTTTTGGAAACTTTAGTTTACCAATCGAAATGCAAAAAGCTTCACCCTTAGTACCAGCCTTACAATCAAATTGGCTAATGATGCATGTAAGCTTAATGATGTTAAGTTATGGAACTTTGATTCTTGGCTCTTTAATTTCGATTTTATTTTTAATGCTATCAGTAAAACAACCCTTTGGAAAAAAAGAAGAACCCACCTTGAATCTCGAGTCTAGGCAGTACCAAAAAGTTGGAAATACAGTGTCTTTAAATTCCTCGTCCTCGTCCATCTATGTTTTAAAGTTTTTGGAAAACATGGACAATCTTAGTTATCGGATCATAAGCTTAGGCTTTCCTTTTCTAACCCTTGGGATTATTGCTGGGGCTGTTTGGGCAAATGAAGCTTGGGGTTCTTATTGGAGTTGGGACCCAAAAGAAACTTGGGCCTTAATTACTTGGTTCGTTTTTGCGGCCTATTTACATGCTAGAATTATTAAAGGATGGGAAGGAAAACGACCTGCAATTTTAGCATCTGTAGGATTTTTTGTAGTTTGGTTCTGTTATTTAGGCGTTAATTTTTTAGGTCAAGGCTTGCATTCCTACGGCTGGATGACCTAAAAAACAGTTTTTTGGATTTAAACCAATCTTTTGTACAAGCTTTTAACAAAGATGGTGCTCTTGGACTAACTATTTCAAAAGGATAAAGATAACCCCTAAAAAAATGAACACTGCTTTTACTTTAGATCAATTATCAACGGCTAAGTCTTTAAACTTAAAACAAGAGTATAAAGATACTCAAATACAACGTGTGATTGATATTCTTGAAGAAGAATTAATAGGTTTAATTCCTGTAAAAACCCGAATTCGCGAAATCGCTGCCTTGTTAGTAATTGATCGATTACGTCAAAAAGTGAATTTAAGCTCGAATAGTCCTGGTTTACATATGTCTTTTACCGGAAGTCCCGGCACTGGAAAAACGACTGTAGCCTTACGGATGGCGGATATTTTATATAAGCTAGGCTATTGCCGAAAAGGGCACTTATTGACTGTGACCCGCGATGATTTGGTTGGCCAATATATTGGCCATACGGCACCAAAAACAAAGGAAGCATTAAAGAAAGCCATGGGCGGAATTTTATTTATTGACGAAGCCTATTATCTTTATAAGCCAGATAATGAAAGAGATTATGGGGCGGAAGCCATTGAGATTTTATTACAGGTAATGGAAAATCAACGGGCTGACTTGGTGGTCATTTTAGCTGGTTACAAAGAACGAATGGAAAAATTTTATGAGTCGAATCCTGGTTTATCCTCTCGAATTGCAAACCATGTCGACTTTCCAGATTATTCGGCAGAGGAACTTTTAACCATAGGTAAAATGATGTTAGAAGAACAGCAATATCAATTTACACCAGAGGCAGAAAAAGCTTTTTTAGACTATATTGAAAAACGAAAAGAACAACCTTTGTTTGCAAATGCTCGAAGTGTTCGAAATGCCTTAGATCGCTCAAGAATGAGACAGGCGAACCGAAACTTTGAAAATGCAGGAAAAATTTTAACAAAAGCAGATTTAGTTACAATTACTGCAGATGACATTAAACAAAGCCGCATCTTTAATCTATAATGTATAGTATGAAGACTAAATACCTTGCCCAAGTATTAAAATCTTAAAAAAAACCTTTTTGGAGAAATTTTTATGTTAACTTTAAAGATTCTTGTTTATATTACAGTGTCCTTTTTTAGTTCTTTATTTATTTTTGGCTTCTTATCGAATGATCCATCTCGAAACCCCAATCGTAAAGATTTAGAATAAATTAAGTTAAGAAAATTAATAGTAAAATAAAAACTATTAATTTTCTAATCAGAGTATGTAGCTCAAAGGATAGAGCATCAGATTCCGAGTCTGAAAGTTGAAGGTTCAAGTCCTTTCATGCTCAAATGGGACTGTCTTGGCTTCGACATTTAAAGTAAAATAAAATAGAAAACAGATGAAAATACTAAAATAAAAAAAAATAATTGCAAACAATATTATTTCTTTCAATAAAAAAGCTGTTTTTGCTTAAAACAATTTTTTACTTTTAAAGCTTAATCTAAGCTTTAGAGATCAAAGATGGGTGAGATTATAACTTTACAAACTTATATAAAGACTGTATAAATAAAAGAAAGAAAAACTTATATTTTTCATGCTTTTCTTTGAGTCCCATGGTTTTATCCTAAACATATCAAAGGAAGTTTTCTAAATCTGTGAGCCTCTAAGTTAAAAACTTTAAATGGACGTGGGTTCAAATCCCACCAGTTCCATCATTAATCTTGCATTCGTGGCCGAGTGGTTGATGGCAACGGGCTCATAATCCGTTTTCCTTAGGAACATCACTGGTTCAAATCCAGTCGGATGCAAAAAATCGGTTTTTTCATAGATTCTACAAGGGTTTTCTACCCAAGCCTCTTTGACCTTTTAAATAATTTTCCTTTTCTTAGCCCAGTGAGAAAACTAAGGTATGTTTGTTTTTTGACCCCTTAAACAACTTCTCCAAGGAAAAAGTTTTCAATTTATTAAGAGAGAAGCAAGCAAAAAGAATAGACAGTCTTGAAGAATTTTAAGTTTAGCTTCTCCGTTTAGCCAGTCTAGTATCTTCCATAAATCTACTTTCCTTGGCCCCCCATCTATGAATTCTTTGACTAAAATTTAAGTTCAATCTAGTCATTCCAATGAAATTCTTGTATTCTTTACTTATAACCAAGCATTTATTCATATATCATTTACACTCTTATGAAAGACTTTATTGTCTCTAAAAATTATACAAATATTCTTCGAAGTGTTGATTCTCAATACTTAAAAACAGATAGACCTAAGGTATCTGTCGGTGATACTGTAAAATTAGGCCTACTAATTAAAGAAGGAAATAAAGAAAGAACCCAATTTTTTGAAGGAATCATCCTTGCTCAAAAAAATACATCAATAAACAAAAGCATTACTGTTCGTCGTGTTTTACAAGGGATTGGGACGGAAAGATTTTTTTTGATTCATTCTCCTAAGATTCTTTCTCTTGAAGTTAGTAAATCATCCCGAGTACGCCGTTCCAAACTCTATTATTTACGTAAACTATCTGGGAAGGCCAGTCGTTTAAAACAACGATTTGATTAGAATCAAATCCTTGTTTTTGAGCGATTTAAAAGACTTAGGATGAAAAGAAAGATTGACTTTCTTTTTTCTAAGGTAGCTGTGAGGATTCGAGGGGTCAATAGACCAGTAAACAAGGGCAGACTCTTTGAAGGGATTTTTTTGAGCTTTGGGTCTCAACTATCAAAATAGCCTAGTATTCCATGATTGGCTTAAATGAAGTTTTCATTTTCCGAAACTTCACTTGAGTCAATAAAAACACCTCCAAAATTAGCCTTGCTTTCCTTTTTAGGAAAGAAGCTAAGTCTTATCATTATTTAATGAAAAAGAAGGCCAGAAACTTATATTTTTACTTGAATCCTACTTGTTTTTACAAAAACCTACCAAGGGCTACCCAATGATTTTTGTCTTTGAATAAAACATAGGACACTGAAAACAAAAGCAAGATCTTCTTTCTAAGAAGTTGATTAAGTACTATTAAAGTACCCCCAAGGGAATTCGAATCCCTGTTACCTCCGTGAAAGGGAGATGTCCTAGGCCTCTAGACGATGGGGGCGTTCTACATAGATATTATGAATAGACTATCTATTTTGTCAAGTCATGATCCAAGGCTTTCTTTTAAAGCTTCTTTTATGCAAATGGATTACGAATAAATTCAACTTAAAGCTTCAAAGAAGCTGTTAAGCAATTTTTAGGCTTCAACAAGATAAACTACATAAGACTTAGGGATTTAGGGATTAAAAAGAGTCTTGGCATAAGTTATTTTCCCAAAGGATCCCTCCAGAAGTATTTTCACTGTAATTATGTTTCACGACTGAGTTCGAGATGGGTCAGTGTGGTTCCATAATCCTTAAAACACCAAGACTAAAATTTTCTAAAGCTAGAAAAAGTTCAAGTCCTCGATCTATTAGAACATCTCAGCTTAATATATTACTACACTTCTACTTGATGCCTATCAAACGGCTGGTCTTGCCGTGATCTTACTTGCTTACGCAATGAGAGTACTCATCTTAAGGTTGGCTTCCCACTTAGATGCTTTCAGCGGTTATCCGATCCACACATAGCTACCCAGCGTTTACCGTTGGCACGATAACTGGTACACCAGCGGTATGTCCTTCCCGGTCCTCTCGTACTAAGGAAGGCTCCTTTCAATACTCTAACGCCTACACCGGATATGGACCGAACTGTCTCACGACGTTCTGAACCCAGCTCACGTACCGCTTTCATGGGCGAAC
>JAUKPS010085754.1:0-38369 GCA_032273165.1 Chlorellidium tetrabotrys | reverse complement strand
TAAGATAAAGGATGTCAAGTAAACTGGTAATGGTATTGATAATAGCGGTCTTTGTAATAGGATTATACGGACTCGATAGTCTATTAGACAAATACAACAAAGATAAAGATTAAATTAGACAAATGCTACCCGTCCCGTAGGGACCATTAGAGAATGTCTAATATATGGCCTGTAGGCTACGGTAGTAGGTATCACATAGTACTGTATAGACTATGGTAGTGTAGGGGAATAATTACGGGTGTATAGTAAAACGTTAATAAATCCTATATAGGTATAGAAAAAATCTAATGGCCATAGAAGATCGGTAGAGAATATCTAATGACTGTTTTTTTTGTGTCACACTAGCAACTTTTTCTTTCGATTCGAGTATATATCCTTCTATCGATATCGATACGGATTAATCCTCATACGAGCAACTTTATTAATAGGGTTGGCGGCCTGAAAGAAAGTCTTTATCTTTATATTACCGGTTAGCCGGTACTAGCTATTTATATAGACACGTAGAATACAATGCAATTGTATCCAGCAAACACACACGCAAGCATATGGCAAAAGGATATTCAGTATTTGAGATTACGAATACAAAGAACGGTAGAAAGCATTTTATGGTATCGTCTAGATATAATGAAGACAATATCTTATCTGGAATTAAGACCTATGTCAATTCAAAGACAGTAGGAGGTGGTGCAAAAGACCTAGCACAAGATATAGATAACTCCGGAAAGGATTATCATGAGCATTTCACAGTAAAGCAACAGGGTGCTGGAATGTCCAAAGAGGCAGCCGAGAAGCGACGTGCCGAACTAGTAACGAAAGCCGGCGAGGTGTATAATCAAGAAATTGAGGTATCCTAACATAGGTACCCCATCTCTATATATCGTATAATACAATGCAATTGTATTCTAGAGGCCGAGGCCTTCGTACTTCAAGAGAGCATTTGCTGTGTAGCGATGAATCTGAAGCAGGCTAGACATCCTAGAAACCTCTGCAAGCATTTTAGCTTTATCCGATTCCTTAATACGAGAATTAGAAACGTAATCAATAAAGATTCGTTTAGCATCTGAGGCATTAGTAGCCGCGAAGACTTCCTTAGCGATGCTGGAGAGAGTTGACTCTATCTTCATAACTTTTATTTAGAACTTAATATATGAACTATATTCCATACTTCCAACTATTTGCCGAGATATATTTTAAAGCAAAAAACTAACGCGTAGGTTACGCTTGATCTCTCCGGTACTTCCATTTACGGATAACCGCCCTTTTGATTTTGACTTCATAAAGATAAGAAAGTGGCCCCGAAGGGCCAACTTTTCTGTTAGTTATTTTGAGCTAATTCCCTATAAGCTTTTTGGATTTGCTCTAATTGAGGAACACATTCCTTAGCAGACTTACCAGTCAAACCATAATACTTTTTAATTTGTGTGAAAGTAACTCCTCTCATCTTCATACCCAAAGCCATAATCTTTAGAGCATAAACGTGAGTGGCAAGTTGATAACCAGCAAATGGAATAGTTCCTTCCGAAGTTGAAACTGTTGGGACTTGCATAGTGCCATTCTCGACAGCTAGCATTGTTTGTTGAAATTGTGTCATATTTTTTAATTTTGATAACTAAAGATACGGAGTCTTTTTCGGACTAGCAACTAAATGTTTAAAAAAAATAAAGTTTTTTATATGAGATATAATCGTTACCTTTACGGTCGAGTCGGTTTTTCCGAAAAAATTAATTAAAAATAAAGTTGCTAGATCGAAATAAGTTCATATCTTTAGTTATCAAAATTAGAAAATATGACTAAGCAACAATTTTTAGAGGCTACTATCAGCCAGGTATCTCAAGTATATAAAGGCAAAAGAGCATGCTGCAGATGTGGATGTGGCGGGGACTATGTTGCTACCAGCTTTATGGATAAACCCAGAACTGATGAGATTAACGATAAGCTTGTTGCAAGAAGATTAAAGCAAGCTCAGAAATTAATTTTAGAGGGAAGGGCGGATGTTGATTATGGCGGTACTTATGTAGATGTGGAAACTGGCTGGGACCGTTCTTTGACTTTTTATTTTGATGAAATTAAAAACTAAAATAAAGTTGGTAGGGATGTAAAAAGTCCCTACCTTTAGTAAAATCAAAACAAATGAAAAGATATACATTAATCAGATTTGATAGATATGAAGTTGCTCAATCAAGAGTCATCTATCATTATACTCATGAACAGAATATAGGATTAGCTTTTAAAGAAGCCATAATTGAACTATGGGGACCAGAAGGTGGACCTTCTTTTGATGTTCATAGAATTAAAGGATTTGATAATCAACTTGGAATAGACTTTGAAGAAGAAAGTTATTTATTTTTTGAGGGATAGTTGGAAGTATGAATTATAGTATCTACCTTTAGTAAAATCAAAATATATGAAACCAGTATACACTTGTGAAGATTATGAATTTAAAGATTCAGTATTAACAATCTATAAGCCTAACCTTGTTGCAATGGTCCTGGATGCAGAAGGATTTGAAACAGTAACTAAAACAATTCAGTACGACTCTATAGTATGTCCTGATTTGTTTACTGACTGGAAAGATAATAGTAAAGCTAATTTAATAATGTTTAAATAAAGTTGGAAGTTTGAATAATAGTTCCTATCTTTAGGTATAATCAAAAATTAAAAATTATGGCTAACATGTCTTATTGCAGATTCGAAAACACTTTAAGTGATTTAAGAGATTGCTATCGTAACATAGATAATACAGATTTATCTATAACGGAAATAGCAGCAAGAAAACAATTAATTAAATTATGTCAGTTAATTGCAGAAGTTGCAGACCCGGAATTGGAAATGGATGAGGATATGGAAGAGGAAGAAGATTAAAAAAAAAAGTTGGTAGTTTGAAAAATATTGCCTATCTTTAGGTATAATCAAAAATTAAAAAAAATCAAAGTTATGAAAAAAGAGCAATTCTTAGAATTAGCAGGTCAATTATTTGACCAAACTATTCCAGTAGTTTCAACAGAAAAAACCTTGTTAAGTAAAAACACTTTTGACGAGATTGTAGATCAAATTGGAAGTGAAGTAAATGACATGGGAAGAGATTTAGTTGATGACTATACTTTGGAAATGTATTCAAATGAAGTTACTTTAGAAAGTATTGAAGTTGATTACAGGGCTGTTGAAAAAGCAGTTAGGGAAATTTTGGGAAGGTATTTTGAAATTAAAGAAAACTAAATAAAGTTGGCCCTTCGGGGCCTTCTTTTTATCTTTAGTAAAATTAAAAAATCAAAATATGTTACAAAATCAATTTACAAGAACGAAAGGGAAATTATTAGAGATGTTCATAGAGATGTATAAAGATATGAATACAGACGAAAGGGGAATTGACTATGATGAATTTTATGAAGAATTAATTCCAGTAGTTAATCAAATTCAAAAGCTTAGTAATCTAAACGATTTGGAAGCATTTTGTGAAGAGTATGGATTAAACGATATGGATAATTATATGTCATTTCCAAATTTAGTAAAGCAGGCTTATGAATCTTGATAGTAGAGAAATCTATTTACAAGAGAGGAAGAAATTGTGCCGGTTGAATACTGAACTATTAGAAAAGGTAGTTAGTCAATTATATAACGAAGTATATGTTGAATATAATCCAGAGCGGAAAGAGTATCATCGGATGGCAGTCTTCGTCTTGAATAGTAGATCTAAAAAATCGTCATTAATCTTCCACTTAAAAAACTTTATAGGTTAGTTGGAAGTTCGAAAAAAAGTTCTTAATTTTAAATTATAAAATAAACAAACAGTTATGGCTTACAAAAATTTATCTGAAGTCTACAAAATTGTAGCATTTACGGAATCAAAGAGAATCGGTGATCAAGCGTTAATCGCATCTGAAACTGGTTTTAGTGAATCCCACGTAAACAACGTATTACGCGGTCGTCGTAATAACTTATCAATCGTTAACAAAGCTTACCGATTAGTTAAAGACCGCCAAACTAACTTGCAGAAATTGTCTGCATAGTTCATACTTTTGATTTTGATTAATCGACCTGCCGTTTTCACGGTGGGTCTTTTAATATAAAAAAAAGTTGGTAGATTGATTTTTAGTTCGTATCTTTAGTTATCAAAATTAAAAAACATGGAAACAGTATTAGGTACAACAAAGGTAGATGCAGTAATTCAATACTTAAATGCCATCGAAGTAGATGGAGAGACGATGGAGTATATAATAGAGAAGGTTCATATGAGAGATCAGATGCTAAGACAGTTAATAATGTGCTCTCCTGTAAAGGATATTCTAGAGTTAGTAGATGAAAAATTATCTATAATTGGATAAAATAAAGTTGCTAGTCTGAAAAGGAGTCCTTATCTTAAGGTATCAAAATTAGAAAATATGGAAAAGCTTAACGGACTATCAGAGAGACATGTAGCTCAAATCATTCGACGTATGATGATTCAGAAGTTAAAACCTTCTAAAAAACTCTACAACAAAAAGGATAAAAGTTGGAAAAAGAGTTGCTAGTCTGAAAAGGAGTCCTTATCTTAAGGTATAATCAAAAATCAAATATATGTATTATTCAGAAACTACAGTATCTAACCTAATTAATGTGTTAGATGAAAATGTAACTAGATTCCAATTTAAGAAATTAGATGGAAGTATTAGAAATGCTTTAGGAACTAGAAATGAGTTATTAATCCCTAAACAAGCTATGGTAAGCTACTTAGATGACATTTCTAAGAAGTCAGTAGTATTTTGGGACTTAGAAGAAGAAGATTTTAGAAGTTTTAGCAGAACAGCTGAAGTTTCAATAATCTAAATAAAGTTGGCCCTTCGGGGCCTTCTTTTTATCTTTAGTAAAATTAATAGTTATGATTACAACATCAATAGAAAGATTAGAGCAGATCGAAATAGAAAGATTTGAAGTAATGGCCAATCCAGCCTACCAGGCATGGATGAAAGAGCTAAATGTATCTCAGTCGTATGTCAATCCAGAACCCAGACAGAGAGCAAAAGAGATGATGTCTTTATGGACCGGTAAGGCAGGAGAGTTAAATAGCTTTACAACAGTAGTAGAAAAAATAGTTGCTAGTCTGAAATAAAGTAGCTATCTTTAGTTATAATTAAAAATCAAAGTTATGTCAAGTAAATTAAATTTCAAGGCACAGATGGAGGCCTTTAGAACAAACGCTCCGGAATATGTAAACGATTCTTATTTCTTTTGGGATTGGTTTTGTCAAGAAAAAGCCCTTAAGATTAAATCGAAGTTATTAATGACTAAGGCCGAGAAGGTAATTAGCAAGTTAGGATTAGATCCAGAAAAGTATTATGTTACTTTTAAGAATAATTGTCCGATGAACGGAAAGCTTTATGACTCCTTCCAGATTTGTACTTACGACGAAAAGGGGGATGTAGTAATTTGGTGCGCTCCTTATCTAGGATATAAACGAGATGAAGGTAAAGCTCAATTAGTTGATATGAGAGTAAGGAAGGGGGAAGAGGATGGAACTATTACGGCTTGGAGCTGGAAAGAATTAACTCATAAGTTAACTACTGACCCGGTTGTTTATGCTGCATCCTTTGATGCTGTCTTTCAAGAAGCTACAGAAGAGCCTCTTTCAGGTCAAGTTCTTGTTAAGAACCTTTCTTAAAAATAAAGTTGGTCCTTCGGGACCTTCTTCTTATCTTTAGGTATAATCAAAAATTAAAGTTATGAAAAAGTTTACAAAGTTCGAAAAGGTAATTATCCTTAACGCCCTTGACCTTGGATTAGATTCCGATTTAAAAGAGAATCAAGCAGTAGTTGACTCTGGAAGAAATCCGATTATGACTGAAGATTATATCAAAATGATCTACAGAGACTTGAAAGTAAAGGTAGAGGAAATGACAAAAAAGAAGTAAAAAAAGTTGGCCCTTCGGGGCCTTCTTCTTATCTTAAGGTCTAATCAAAAATCAAAGTTATGTTAAAAACGTTATTAGAAAGAGCTAAGCCGGAATTGATCGCAGCTTTAAATGCTCAGATGGATGAGTATCCAGGAATTGCTAATTCAGTAGTAAGTCATTTAGACTCTACCTACATGGTAACTCACTTACAGTGGGGATTCTGGGTAGATGTAAGAAGCCTATGGATGCAGACTACTAGTCAGCTTATAGACAGCCCTTGGGAATGTTTCGACGATATGTAAAAATAAAGTTGCTAGTCTGAAACGATTAGCCTATCTTTAGTGTATTAATAAATCAATTAAATAAAAGTTATGGTAAATTCATTAGTTATGACTCCATTGAGTCTAGATCAGGTAAAGCAAAATGCACCTCAAGCATTTGCATCAGCTCCTAAGCCAGGAGTATCTTCTAAGTATTCATTCTTACCAACGTCTCGTATCATAGAGGATATGGATCGTTTAGGTTGGAAAGTAAGTGAAGCGAAATCTAATCGCAATAGATCATCTGCTGCGAAGGAGTTCGGTAATCACGTTGTTAAGTTCTTTCATCCGGATGTTTATATGAAAGATCAGAATGGTGAGATCGAAGCTTACGTTAATATAGTTGTAATGAACAACCATATGGGAACGGGTAGCTTTAAATTCGAAATGGGCATCTTTAGATTAGTTTGTGAGAACGGATTAGTTATTAAAGATAAAGACTTTGGTGGCTTCAATATGCGTCACTCAGGCTACTCTTTCGATCAATTGCAAGAGACTTTAAATCAAGCAATGATTCAATTGCCTCAAGTAGTAGGTAAGATCAATACCTATAACCAGATCATTATGAGTAAAGAAGCTCAAAAGGCTTTCGCTCAAAGTGCTTTCCAATTACGCTCTTATCAAGATCGTCAATTGACTGAAAGTGAGTTAGAGGAGTTCTTAATGCCTCGTCGTAAAGAAGACGAAGGTGATAGTCTTTGGGTAGTATTAAATAGAGTTCAAGAGAGTGTTCTTAAAGGAGGTTATTCTATTACTAATAAAAGGAATAAGCTACGTCGTGCAAAGTCGATCAAGAACATTCAACAAGATATTAAGCTTAACCAACAAGTTTGGGAGTTAGCTGAAACGTTCGCTTAACTTTGATTTTGATTTGAGAGGGGCCTCGAAAGGGGCCCTTTTTTTATGTACATTAGAATACAATTGAATTGTATGGCTATAGGGGTTTTCATAGACATGAAGAGACTACTCCCTGCATAGTAGCGAGCATCTTTTTTAGCCTCAAGCAGCTGATCTAACCGCCGTCCTAAACCCTCCTTATGTAATCTTTTGAAATTAATACCTGAAAGTAATCAGAGTATCTTTAAATGTAAATCGAAAGCTAGTAGTATAATATACTTCAGATCCTAACCTTCAACCCAGATGCATTATCGATTAAAGTATCTTATGATCTATAACCAGCCGCATCTCCTAGCTAATAATAAGAAAGACATTATAGACTAGCAACCATTTAAAAAAGCGTCCTGTCATTTGAAAACCAGTACCGCCTATCTAACCGCCGCCTGATCTTTTCTGAAGTCCTAAGCCGCCGCCCCGCTATTGAGGCACCGCCCGTCGAACTTATCTCCCAAACTATCAACTAAATTTTAAAATAATAAATTTTATTATTCTATAATTCTGACAACTAAAACTAATACTTATTCCCCTACTTTCCAACTTTTTATTTTTAAAATTAATTAATAAAATATTTGGTAGAATGGAAAATAGTTTATATATTTAGTAAATTAAAAAATTAAAAGTTATGAAAAAGTTTAAATTAGTATTTTGGAGTGATTGTAGAGGAATGGAAATTGATAGTGTGAATATTGTAGAATGTAGTAATGGAAGTGAAGTAGTAGAGTATTTAATTGAGGATAAAGTAGAAGATGAAGATTGGGTTGAAAATGTTAATGGTGTATTAAGTAGAGAAGATAATGATTGGGTAGAAGATAGAAATGAATGGAATGATATGTTTGTAATGGGTAATGTAGATAGTAAAGTATTTGAAGTAGATTTTAGTAATGAATTAAATAGTTGTTTAGTTGTGAGAGAGGATAGTGAATATTTTGATAGAGATTTTGATTTAGATTTATTAGAAGAAGTAGAGGGAAAATATATTTGGTAGATTGGAAAAAAGTAGTTATATTTAGTAAATTAAAAAATTAAAAGTTATGAAAAAGTATTTAGAAATTTATGTTGGTAGTAGGGGTTATTTAGAGGGTGTAGAGATGAAAGAGTTTTTGGATATTGAAAAGTATTTAGAGAATGAAAAGTTAGAGAATTTAGAAGGTATGTTTGATGAAGATGATGATGAAGATTATAGAGAAGAAGAAGAAGGTAATTGGAATTGGGATAAAGATGGAGAGAATGAAATATATTATTTAGGATTAGGAGATGAAGAAGTAAAGTATTTTGTAGGAGTAGAAGAAGATTTATTTAAAGATTGGAGTAAAAATTTAGGAGTAGTAGAAGATTGGAATAAAGTAGATGATAAAGTAGTTTATGAATTATTAAATAAATTAGTATTTTAAAAAGTTGGTAGAGTGGAAAAAAGTAGTTATATTTAGTAAATTAAAAATTAAAGTTATGTTAGTAAAAGATTTAAAAAAGGTATTAGAGGGTTTAGATGATGAAAAAAGTATTGTAATTAATATTTGTGATTATGAAAGAGTAGAGAGTAGTAGTGAGGTTATTTTAGAGTTGATAGATTATAGTAAAGATGGGTTAGGGTATATTTTGGAATTAGATAAGTGGAGTGAAGAAGTGGAAGAAGAAGATGAAGAGGAATTTGAAAGAGATGAAGATGATGTAGAAGATTTTGATGATATTAGTTAAAAAATAAATTAAAAAATAGTTGGGAGTTTGAAATATAACTCCTAACTTTATGTAAATTAAAAAATTAAAGTTATGGAAAAAATGTATATGTTAAGAGTAAATAATAATTATTTATATTTTAGAAAATTAAGTGATGTTAGAGAGTGGTTTAAAGATAATGGTGTAGAGGATAATTTAATAAGTGTAGATGAAGATGTTTATAGTTTAGATAATTTAGAAGAGATTGTGGGTGTGGATTTGAATATTGAAAATGAAAGTATGGTTGAGAGAGGAGATGAATATTGTAATGTATATTTGGAAGTAATTAGATTTGAATATTAGTTGGAAGTCTGGAAATAAGTTTCTATCTTTAGTTATAATTAAAAATCAAAGTTATGTTAGTAAAAGAATTAATTGAAAAATTAAGTAAGTTTAATCCAGAAGATGAATTAAATTTCAGTTGTGGTATTGAATCCGGAAGAAGTCTAGATGTTTGTATGAATGGAGATATTGATATTGAATTAGAAGATTTAGATGAAGATGAAATTGAAGAACAGTTAATAAAGGAAATGGGTTATGAAGATGAAGAAGATTTAGATGAAGATGAAATTGAGGAGTTAAATGAGAATATTAAAAACTATAAACCTAGAGTTAATATCCATATCTCAGGGGAATGTACGGATTCTCAATAAAAAATAAAGTTGGTAGGGATGTAAAAAGTCCCTATCTTTATGTAAATTAAAAATCAAAGTTATGAGTTATTCAGAAATCGCAGATGTAATAATGGAATTCATCTTAGTGTTCTCAATTATGGTATTAGGATATGCTTTAGTAGAAACTTTAATAAAAAGTTGGAAGTCTGGAAATAAGTTCCTATCTTAAGGTATCAAAATTAAATAATATGATATTAGAATTAACAGACAAACAAAGGGGAGTATTGCAAATAGCAATAATTACTAGAGTAAAAACTATTGAAAACTTAATTGATGGATGGGAGAGATATCCAAGTGAAGATACTGACTTTTTAATTAAACATTATAAAGAAGAGTTAGTAGCTGCTAAAGAATTAGAAGGAAAGATATTCTAAACTTAAAGTTGGCGGCCTGGAAATAAGTTCCTATCTTAAGGTATAATTAAAAATCAAAGTTATGAATCAAATCAAAGTAACAAACGCAAAGACATTAGTAGCTAAGGACTCAATCATAGCTAAGTCAGAAGATAAAGATTGCATGGTATATGCTACAGCATCAGCCTTCGATCTAACCTATGATGAAGCTCATCCTATAGTTAAGGAAAGGTTTAGAAGACAAGATAGAAGAGGTACTAACTACTTAGGCATTGTTCATGGTATGCAACACTTAGTTGATACTAGAGAGTCAATCAATGGTAAGTTCGTTAGAGAGATACTTAACCAACCATTTAAGAAGTATCACTTGCATGGTAGAGATATTAATAGAAAGAATAGAGTGACAACGTTCATCAAAGAGCATAGTGAAGGTACTTACTTAGTACTAACTGGTAGTCATGCTCTAACTGTTAAGGATGGTGAGATGATAGATAATATACCAAGAGGATCGGGTAAGGCGTTTGTTAAGAGGGCTTTTAAGATAGAGCCCCTTATAACCTTTCAACCTTAGTTGGTGAATATAAAAATAGTTCGTAGTCGGGCGGTGACCGAAAAAAAGTCACCCCCACCTGCGGGCACTTGACCTCACCTGCGGGCACCTGAGGGCAGTATACCACCACTGTAATTACAGCTGTTATCGGGGTATAGGCGATATAGCAGGAGGTTAGGTGACGAGCCACACCCGGGAAAAATTTTAAAGTAAATGAAGATATATATGAAAATAGGTTATGTTTTGTTATTAGTAGGATTAATATCCTGTTCAAAGGAAGTAGAGGTACCGCAAAGTCCTTTTGCAAAGACATCTCAAGTAAAGACAGTAGCTAAGATACCGGAGCATTTACCAACGACCGCGGCGGAAGAAAATCCTTTTGTAGGTCCGGTAGGTAGTCTTGTTAGTATGCAGTACCCGCAAGATAGAAATGGATATTATTTAGTACCATTAGATACTACGACGGGATATGCGAGGTATAATGTGTATGTAGAGGCAACAAAGGTAATACCTAAGTATAGATATAACGGGGTGATGGCTATAGAGGCTACCTTTGATTGCGATAGTTATTGGCTTATTATGAATTCACTCGCCGTAACGATACCTTTGTATAGTGCTTTTGGTCTCTCGTCATCTCCCTACTATAGACAGCCTCTATCTGTTAAGAATAAAACAGTGATATTAAGTCAGTATAAGAATACCATGGTACCTCTAGTACAGGCAACGAGTATTTATTTAAAAGATTACTTCGATGGTAGTCTTACGCAGCCGGCCGACGAGTATAAACCAACCGATCCTAATACGAGAGGGTGGTCAAAGAGAATTATAGGACCAATACCTAAATATTTTAAAGGAGATACGATAAAGGTATATTGTAAGGTTTCATGGGACGTTGGTCAGTATAGTATCGATCATCCAGATTTGACAGAAAAATTGGATAGTATAAGAATAATTTTCAAATAATAAAAAAACAGTTATGTTAATGATCAATTTAAACACAGTAATTAATGTTGTATGTAGCTTCACAGTAGGCTATTTCATTGGACTTGGTATTTTAAAATTCGGACCATACCTTTATAAGGGTATTAAATCGAGGTTATAGTACCGCGGTAAAAATTTTTAAACAAAGTAGACATATATATGAGTAGTCATTACAAGGTCCTTCAAGCTGTTACGCAAGAGGAACTATCAAATAAAGTAAATGTATTAATGGATTATGGTTGGTCTCCGGAAGGTGGTATGACCATAGACGAGACTAAAGCCGAGAAGTTTACTCAAACCATGATACGTAGACCGCAAACTATTAAGACAGAGGGTAATTTAGATAGCGGTAAACAACTACTACATGGATAAGAAAGAAAAAGACGAAGGGGTACAGTATTTCCTATTAATATGTTTAATTGCATTGGGACTGTCCACTCTAATGGATATGGCAATAGAATACCTTTTTTCAAATTAAACTTTTGTCATGGAACCGCTAAAACGCATCTCGCATGCCGAGGCAGAAAACTACATAGAGTTAAGTATATATGATGACAAAGTTTGCACACAGGCAATCGCATATACTCTAACGGATATAAAAGGGGATACCTATCCAGTATCGCACTGTGGTGCGCCTTGGCAAGAGATCACCTATTATGGAGACGAAACCAGTACTTCTAAATCTCCTTTATCTCCCTTGGAATATATGTATAAAGAGTGGAACATGAGTAAAGACGTTAATAATGAAAAAGACTGGGGAGATGAAAGGGAATTCAATGCCTAATAAGAGGCTAGGTGAGGCTGGCGATATGATCGCAAGTCAACCCGTTAACGCGATCAATCCGTCGCTATTTGAATTAGTGGTTCGCGAGCTGGATAAACTCAATCGATTAAAGAGAATATCGCCTATTGTCTATAGTAAGGCCCTTATAATGGCCCGTTACCGCATCACACAACTTAATAATATATATAGTAGGAATGGTCGCGACATCAAAACTCTTGTTATGTTCCTCCTCCGTATGGCTCGTTCCTAACTATTTATTTACATGATCAAGTTAAAAGACTTACTAGTTGAAACTAAGCAAGATTCTCTTGCACGTATTATGACCGATGATACTATTAAAGGTGTTAAGTCTTTCCTTTCTTCTAATGAAGAATACATTGAAACTAACAATTGGTATAAATACCACGATCAAGATTTGTTTTGTAGCTCTTATGTTGATAATGTTACTCCCGACGAAATGAAACGTTTTAAGGAGTACAATGGCAAGTATGCTGAAGCTTTAATCTCTTCTAAGGGATTTGCTGTTTTAGGAAATGCCGAAGTAGGAGAAGAGCCTGGTGTACTTATTAAGATTCATCTAGATTCTACTAAGTTTAGCGAAGGGAATTTAAAGGGTATGCAAGCTCTCTACATGGATGTACTAAAGGTAACTAGACATGAAATAGAGCATATCTTTCAATCAAATGATACTCTATCTACTTCTGGGAGAGAGAGGGATATGAGTAGAACTATTAAGCCAGGTCTTACTGGAAGTGCTGCGATGAAGGATTATAGGGGATTACCTACTGAAATGGAAGCAGATGCTAAAGCAATTAACTTGATTAAGAAGAAAAAGAGAATAAGCTTTGAAGATGCTACTAGAGAATTCTATCAGGATTTTGGTATGAATAAGAGAGATTCTAACTCTATGATTTCTAAAATGCTCAAATACGCTAAGAAATTTAACTTCGGAGGATACTAGATATTTATTACCGTGAATGATTTCCAGCAACAATTAGATCAATTCTTTCAAAGCAATGATAAAGGCTATCCGAGAGATCCTCGTAGAATGGCTTATGCTAAGTTGAGAAAGAATACTTTAGGTATGGATAGGGAGCAATTGGAGGCTTTTGTTGATGCTAATCTAATGATACCTTTTAGTCAGTATAAGATGGCTTTAGGTAACCTTATTAAATTTTTACAAAAATACGATGAAATGAATAAATTAAACGAAGTTGAGCAATTTAAAAAATTAGCAGGTCTTTTAAGAGAAGATGAAGGCGAAGGTACTGACTACGATGAGAGCTCGGATAGTGAGTCTGATGATACAGATGCAATGGGCGGTATTAATGAAGACGGAGAAGATGAGTATGAAAAACAATTAACAGTTGCAAATCAAGCAGTTGCGAACGGTTCTCAAATTGCAAATTCTGATATGTACGGTAAAATAACGCCTAGTAAGTTTGTTGATTATTTTAAAGGAGAGGGAAGAGATAAGAAATTTATTTACTACTACATGGAGCCGGGAGAAGAGGTTGGAGCAGTACCCGTTACTATAGAGCAAGCTGCTGGACTTATAAAAAGCTTAATAAGTAACGTACCAGTACCTAAGGGATTGCCGGCTGGATATGCTTGGAGACTTTACGCTATCTAACTTTAACTAGTTTACTATAAACTAAACTATTTATTATTATAAATTTTTAAAATGAAGAATAAATCTTTAATAAAGGAAGTTAAGCACTTCCAAAAAATTGCAGGCCTTATGAAAGAAGCTAAAGGTACACAGTGGATGTCTGAATTGAATCCCGAAGTAAATGGTATTGAAATCTATAACGACGGTACTAATAGACTATTTGTTATCTTCGATAAGAATACAGGCGGTATTCATGTGATAAATGACTGGAATGGAGAGGATTTTGACGAGATTTGGGGTACAGGTGGAGATGTTCGTTCTGAATTATTAGCTTCTATTAAGTAGAATTTAAACTAAACTATATATTAGCACCCTCTTTATGAGGGTGTTTCTATTTATATGTGTATGATTAAGTTAATAGACTTATTAAAAGAGATTAAAGAAGGGGCTAGAGTTACTTTCGATGATGCTGGCAAGGCTAGTAAAATCGATATAGCTTTTACGCATCTAGATGGAGAGCAGCTTAATACATACGACGGAAAAATTAAAAAGAATGGCTACGAGGTGTTCTACAGCTTAGAGTCAGATCCAGAAGCATCTAATATAAAGGCATCAGAGGATGCTCTTAAGTATAATTCCGATAAGATTAAGCCAGAAGAATTAAAAGCACTCTTATCTAGAACTCTCCTAACACGTATTCCTAAGGTAGATTATATTGGTTATTTAGAATCTAAAGGAGGCTTAAATCAAGTTCTCTTAAATACTATTAAAGAGCTCTATGATAATCCTGAAGTTGTACACATTGAAAAAATGGAGTATAATATAATTGATAATGCTGTAGATTGGGAGAAGTTTAATAAGCATGCTGACTCTATTAAACGTACTATTATAAATTACCTTTATAAGACTGCAGAAAAAGCACCTCCTTATAAGATTCGTAAATCAAATGAATTGCAATCTGCCTTAACTAAACAGCTTTATTCAAAGTATAACGTAGGTTTACATCCAAGCGGTGAGGGAGAGAAATTTCCTCCTGTTTATAATATAATCGTAGAGTGTTTAACTAAGGGTAAGATAATGCTTATTATAGATGATAATATGCATACGGGAGATGATTTTTATAAGTTATTCGGAGGTATTGAAGCTATAAAAGAGAAGGTTAAAGAGAGTAATGAAAAGCCTATAGGAAATGAAGAGGAGCTTGATCAATTAGATGCAATTAAAGCTAATCCTAAATTTAAATCCTCTAAGTTTCTTCAAGATAAATTTGCAGAATTAGAAAAAGTTAATAAGATGTATAGGGAGAGAGTCTCTATATTGAATGCTAATCTTAATAAAAGCCATAATAATTTTTACGGTTACGTCCTCTATAACTTAAAGGGCAGTGATTTAAAAAAATAAAATAATGTACCGTTTGATATTAGAACATATAATCCGTCGTATTCTTCAAGAAGAAGAATTCACAAATCTACAGATTACCTCTTTTAGAGATCGTCCAGCTAGGATTGATACCTTCCTTAGTAAGCTAGGGACTGATTCTGAATTTACTCTAAAAAACGGAGATACTACTACCTTTACAGATGCTAAGATTGTAAAGAAGAACCCGGTTGAGGGCTTAGGAGATGAAGAGCCTCAAAAAGAATTTACTTTTCTAAGAGACGGCGATCAATTTGGTGAACAGTTAAAGAAATTAGAACCTGGCGATAAACTATCTTTAACGGGAAGTAATAATAAAACTTATAAGATAAGTGATGTAGCAAAAACACCAGAGCTTGGAGGTAAGGGTAAGGGAATTGAACAGCCTGGTAAGAAATCAGAAAATACACAATTACAAACTTTAAATACAGGCCTTGAAGGAGGTCCTTTCGATATTAAAGTGATTGACTATGAAGGTAAATCGCATATACTGAAAGGAATTGAAAAAGCTATTCCTATTGAGGGACAACACAAGGCGGATATTGCTCTTGTTTCTATAGACGGTAAATATACTTACGTACAGCTTAAACAAAAGAAACATCGTCAGCTTGAAGGACTAGTTAGGTCTAACTTTGCTAAAGATGCGGAGGGCAAGGATTTAATTATAGCTTTCGCACAAAAAGTAAAAGCAGAGCTTCAAAAGGGAAGATTGCAGGAGCCGATTGTTGAGCCGATTGATAGTGAAAGGTTGCAGAGGCTAGCTGTATACGGTACAGATAATGGTGAAACTGGTTCTGATAAGAGTGCAGTAATTATGTACTGTATAGGGACGGTACAGCTTGCAGAGGTTGGAGAGGGAGTTAAAGAGTTAACAGCTGATACGATTTACTTCTATCCACAAATTCCAGCAGACAATCCTCCAGTTTTAGCAGCTATCGATAAGGGAGGTAGATTCCAAAAAATGCCTAGTATCGAAAAAACTAAAGAAAGACTTGCAGATGTACGATTGGGAATATACTTTAAAAATTCAGTACCTAAACATTAACTATTTATTAATATGATTAAATTATCTGAATTAATACAAGTCGATCATCCTGAAAATACTCAATATCAGGTAGGTAAGACTTTTGACGATCCGAGTGGAATGTTTGAAGACGATGGTCAAGCCGGTAAAATACAACAATACCTTATTGGAAGGGAATTTCAAACACTTGAGGATCTTAAGAAGATGTGCTCAAGATTAAGACAGGCCGGATATGCACAATCAGATATCGAAGAATTTTTAAGAACTTATATACTATAATATGGATAATTTTAACTTTAAGCAATACCTTTTTGAATCTAGAGTAGGTATGTATTCAAGAGCGATTCTTAATGAGAATGAATTAATGGATTCTAGGACTTTAGGGAAGGAAATTGCAAAGCAGCATCCTGAATTACTTGATCTAAAGATAGACGGAAGAACTAAAGAGTATCAAGACTCTATTTTTAAACATGCCGGTGAGTTATTACACGGTGCTGGAGTTTCTTTACAAACAGTAAGAGGCTTAGCTAATGATGAAGATTGGGCTATGGAATTAATTTCTACTGTAGGACGGGAGTTAAAATACGGTACAAAAGAAGATATGCCAGGATTTGGCGGTACTTATAGCGGTTTAGATAAAATATCTATAAGAGAGATCAATCCTGCTGCTTTAGGTGCGCCACAAGCTGCTGCTGATGCTAAAATGCAACAACAAGATGATGAAAATGGAGATATGGTAGATAATGCTAGTATGGATGTTATGGCAGAAGATGATACTAGTCCAATGGAAGCAGCTTATGGTAATGTAGGTTCTGTTGATAAAGTAGCTCCTGCTGAAACTGGTATAGGCAAATACTTAGATATACTTCATAATCACGATTGGTTTCATCATTTTTCCGATGATCCAAGAGCATGGAGTAAAGGTCAAGCCGATAAAGCTAATTTAAAGTCTTTATATAGTACTTTAACTCCAGACGAAAAGCAACAAGCAATAGATACCTTTACAGATAAGTACTTAAGTATACATGATCCAAAGCAATTCCCTAATGCAGCAAATAATGTTAAATACTTGACTACAAGTACTTTTAAAGGAGCAATCTAGGGAGAGTTGGAAATGTGAAAAAAAGTTCATAACTTCTCTATATAGAATAAAATATCTTCCTTTATAAGGACGAAAGAATAAAAAATTAAAGTAAAAAGAAAGAAAAAGGTTTATGGAAAGAGTAATTGTTTTGGGGCTAAGTGGGTGTCCTCACTGTGACTCGTTAGTAGTTGGTCTAACTCAAGAAGGAGTTGCATTCGATTTTATTGATGCCAATGTAGATGATACATTAGCCGATAGAATGGAAGCTCTATTAAAGACAGAAGTCTACCCGATGATTATAATTGAAAGACCGGAAGGTGCTGTTTATCTTTACCGCGTTAATGATGTAGAGGAAGCTAAGAAAACTTCTATAGGATATGCTACTAAAGTAGGATGTGTCTCTACCGATTCTATGGTAGCAATTACAAAGAAATATATTAAACAATAAAATATGCGTTATAAACAATTAGTTTCGAAGAAGTTAGATGAGTTAAACAATATCATGCTCGGCTTAAATTCCCTACTTAGCCAAAATCCTACTAGAGAGCAGCTTCAAAATCAAATCGAAAAACATAAGAGTAAGGTAGAAGAGATTCAAACTTTAATTAATTCTGAACAAGAAGGTTAAAATAAAGTTGTTTCTTCCTTCCTAAATCGTTATATTATGGTATAAAACCATTCTATATGTTATCAGCAGAACAAATACAAGCTAATTTAGAAAAGTTCTATGCAATAATTGAAAAATTTATTTCAGAACCTAGAACAACTAAATTATTAGCTTTATATCAATCTCAGGAAGAAAATCTTGCATTAGCTCCAGCCTCTTCTAGAGCATCTTATCATAACTCTTTTCCAGGCGGTTACGTAGATCATGTTAATAGAGTAGTAGAAGCTGCTATAAAAGTAACTACACTATGGTCGGAAATGGGAGCTACTATTAACTTCTCAATGGAAGAATTAGTATTCTCAGCAATTAACCATGACTTAGGTAAGTTAGGCAGAGATGGTCAGCCAGCCTACCTTGTTAACGACTCAGAGTGGCATGTTAAGAATCAAGGCGCTAATTACAAGCCTAATGCTGCACTTCCTTTCATACCTATACAAGATAGTTCCCTATTTATATTGCAATCGGCAGGAATAGAACTTACATTTAACGAATGGACAGCAATTAAGACTCATGACGGTTTATATGATGACGGTAATAAAGCTTACCTAATCTCTAGTCAAAATGAATCTAAGTTACGTACTTCTTTACCTCTTATCTTACATCAAGCAGATATTTTAGCCGCTAGAGTAGAATGGGAGAAGGAGTGGTTAGATAAAGTAGGTGCACCTGCTAAGAAAGAAGTAAAAGCTTCTACACCAACACAGTTTAAACAAAAGGCTGAATCTGCTAAATTAGCAAACGTAGCTAAAGGTAACCCGGGTTTACTAAACGCATTAAAAGGATTATAATATGATACTAGGATTAGTTATGCTATTCATTTGGATAGCCACTGTAGTGGGTTGGGTAATTTACAACCTCTTCGATAAGAATAAAAAATTAGAACAAACAGTAATTGCTCAAGCTACTTTTATAGCAGGTCTACAATCTATGATTGGTGAGTCGGATAAAGCTCTTAAGAATCTTGATGATAAGATTTGGATGGAGAGTGATAAAGAGTTACAGATAGTATTTCAAAATCTAAAAGCTGTACAAGAAGGCTTAAACCAATTTAATAAGCGATAATGGTCGAAGATATTTTCAAAGTCGAAGAAGCGGAAGTTACATTAACAAAAGACGGTAAAGTCAGAAAGAGAAGACCTAAGAAGTCGATAGACTACTTTACTCTCGATACCCAGCAAGCTATTCTAGATTATAGAGTAGAAACCTCTACAGCAATAAGAAATAAGATATTCAATGAAAAAATTTATTACGCGTTTTATAAGTTGGCTGAAAATATCATTCATACTTTTAAATTCTATTACACAGAAGTAGATAATATTAATGAATTAAAGCACGAAGTAATTGCTTTTCTATTAGAGAAATTACACTTATATAATCAAGATAAAGGTAAGGCTTATTCTTATTTCGGTACTATTGCAAAGCGTTATTTAATTGTTTATAACAATAATAACTACAAAAGATTAAAGGGTAAAGCGCAAGTAGAAGAAGTAGATAACGATAAGACAATCACTAATGAATTACTTTTAACTCAGCCTGATTACTTTAAAGAAACCAGCTTTATTGATTTATTTATTAGAGAAATAGACGATAGGCTTCTAGATTTATTCCCAAAGCCTCAAGAGGCTAGAGTAGGAGATGCAATTCTAGAGTTATTTAAAAGGAGAGAAAATATTGATATCTTTAATAAGAAAGCTCTCTTCATATACATAAAGGAAATTACTGATGCTCCTACTCCTGTGATTACCAAGGTAATAAAGGTATTAAAAGAGATTTATAGAGAGATGCTTAACGAATATCTAGAGAAGGGCACTGAAATTGACATTTTTTCTAAATAGCTATTTATTTAAAATAGTACTATGAATCTCGATTTTGAATTATATGATGGAAAAAAGTACTCTGACTTAATACAAGATGTAGTTAAGAATCATAAGAGTAAGCAATCTCAAATAAAGACTTTGATTAGCAATCTTACTGATATGGTAGATGATGCTGGTACTGCCGTTATTATGGTACCGTTGATTAAAGAGTACTTAGAGATAGATGTTAAGAATGATGATGCTTTAGTAAAGCTTGCTTCTATATTACAGAAAGGTGGACAGGCTGGTAATGATGCTAGCCAAGGCGGTTTAAGCGATAAAGATCTTGAATTACTATTTAGTGATATTCAGAAGACTACTATAGAAGAATTGCCAATAAAAGAATTACCTCCTAGCAAATAACATGGCAAATTTTAATCCATCCTTCGCGCAGTTTCAAAAGTCTCAACTACAGGCTCCAGTACCGTCAAGTACTAGTGCTGAGTTCTTAGCTAGAGTTACGCACGTAGTGCAGGGACCTTTTTTATTAGGTACTAATGTTCGCGATAAATATTATAAAGATCCTACCGATCTTGGAGTAATTACTTTTCAAATAGTAAATAGTACTCAAAATAGCACCTTAGAGAGTGGAGGAAATGTTACTGCAAGACCCTTTAATTCTGCCTTTAAACAACTTCCTTTAGAAAGTGAGCTTGTTTGGGTAGTTCCCGGTCCAGGTATAGGTATGAATGAAAGTAGAGGCCAGAGAGATTACTTTTATATGACTCCTTACAACTTATGGAATTCAAGTCATCATAATGCATTTCCCGATCTAGGGGATTATGGAGACTATGTTAGTGATATACAGCGAAGTTATCAAGATAGCAATGAGACAAACCAAGCAATAAATACTTCTGCTACCGGTTCCTTAACCTTCCCTCTAGGACCTAATTTTCCTGAGAAGAGTAATATTAAGTCTCTAAGACAGTTTACAGGCGATGTAACTATAGAGGGAAGATGGGGTAATTCGATAAGATTCGGATCTACTACATCAGTAAATGGCTTTGAAAACTACTGGTCTGCTACAGGCTCTGTAGGAAGTCCTATTACAATTATTAGAAACGGTCAAGGAAGACAATTAGATAATGTAGCATGGTTTCCTACTGTAGAGAATATTAATAGAGACCCTTCTTCTTTTTACTTAACTAATGGACAGCAGATTGTTATCGACGATATTAATAATAATTTTAGTTTAGCAAGTTTAGGAGTTAAGTCTCAAAGGACAGTAACAACTTCTATACCAATACAACAGCAATTGACAAGTACAGATACTATATCCCCTGCAGCACAAGATCAAAGAATAAGTAATATTAATCAATAAAATGTATACTCCTCAATTTCCATACGTAGGCAATCAAGCTATTACAACTTCCGGAAGAGTGGTAATACATTCCTATGATGATTTTATATTTTTATTTGGCAAAAAAGGAGTAGCAATTTCATCTCCCGCTACATTTACTGTGGATGCTAGTGAAAGAACTATTATAGCTTCGCCTAAAATCGAGTTAGGTTACCAAGCTGAAGCTGAAGGAGAACCTTTATTTTTAGGTACAACAACAGTAAAGCAGTTAAACTACCTGCTAGATGCTATTCAGAACCTAAGCGACGCCCTTGCTCTATTAAACTCTGAAGAACCAGAAACTTCCGTTCCTATAATAATACAGACCGCTACAGTTTTAAGCGATACTACGAAAGCTGTAAAAGCTCAATTAAGTACAAACTGCCTATCTAAAAACACCTATACTAAATAATGAGCGATAGTCAAACTGCAACCAGCCTAGTCAAGTTAATAAACAACTCCGCAAAACTTACCGGTAAACTTCAAAACGGTATTAATAAGGTACTATGGGGAAGTGCTAATGTACAACCAGCTCGAACTGCAACTTACGATCCTGTTTCTGGATCTATTAAATATTCACCAGGACCAGCCATCGCTCCAACACCACCAGCAAAAACCGCTGTAGGATCTTTCGTACAGGCAGGTTTATTCAACGCTCTAGATGTATTAAATTCAGTAGATCTGTGTAGTGTAATGACCTACCTTACTGATACAATTAATGCAAAGAAAAGAAAGCGTAATCCACCTGATGGCCCTTGGCCTCCGCTCGAAACTGCTTTATATTTTGTACAAGATCAGGCAGAATTTACACAAAAGGCTATCGATAAGTTTATGGCCTACCCTAACGTCTTTATAGGATCTTATGTAGGTACAGGACCAAATGCAGTACCACCACAACAAGCGATTTCAGAAAGTAACGCACCTGCAGAAGGAGGAAGCAAAGTTACTGCCTACAACTTATACTTTTTAATGCAAACTATAAAAGATACTTTTAGTTTTTCAAATAGCAGTACTAGTTCTCTATTTACTGAAGAAGATAAGCTAATACTATCGGTAGTGCCAGGCCTTGGAGGTAATTTAAATATAATAGACGATTTTATAGGGACAATAAATAAGTATAGCGATTACAGACAGATACCTAACGATGAAGTGCAAAAATTACTTACCAAAGTAACGAATCTACGTTCAGTCTGTGTTGCTATTCAAAACTTAGATTTTAAAAGCGGATTAGCAGCAGTAGGTAATTTTATAGGTGTTGATGTTAGAGCACAGATACAAAAACTAAATAAGTTTCTAGACCCTACCAAAATTATAACAGATCTAAAGAATATTAATAATGCATTACGAACTTTTATAAAGATTGGAAGACAGGTAGAAGGTGTTTTAAAGCTTGGTCAATTTTTAATTAAACTCGCTCTTATATTCGATAAGATTTTCATATTTGTAGTAGCTCTCTTTGATAATCTTCCAGCACCTCTTGCACCTCAGATTTCCGCTACACAAACTAGATTTCAGAATGCTAGAAACAAAGCGAAGGCAGAAAATAACGGTATAGGAAGATTACTAAAGGCGGTTAACGCTTTACTTACCGTAGTACTTAACTTTTTAAGGTACCTACTAGTAAATACAAACGAATTGCTTAGTAGATTAGATATATTACTTACTAATTTACAAGCCTGCGACGCAGTTAAAGACTCAGATGTAGTTTCTGAATTAAAACAAACTCAATCAGATCTAATAGCTTTTAGAGAACAGATTGCTGGCTATATTACTCAATACGATTCTAAAACTAACGCAAATACTGCTATGTTTGGAAAATATGATATTAGAGTAGTAGAAGAGGAAGTTACTGACCTTTCTATTCGAAATAAACGAAGAAGAGGTGTTGCTTTAGATACAAATGGGCAGATAGTAGCTCAATCTGATTTAACTTTCGCTACAAATAATGCAGTTATTATAGCAGAAGTGCAGCAACAGTTAGTAGCTCAAGCTCTAGTACCTGCAGGTTTAGGTCAAGTTAATGCTGCAAGTATTGCTACAATAGCAGAATCTGTCAATTATCTAGATAGTAACGATGTAGTAGATAATGATTTAACTCTTAATATAGAAACATTAAATGCTGCAGGAGCGGCGCAAAACATAAATATATCACAATTTATAGATAAATTACCAGGAGGCCCTGAATTTAAACAGAAATCAGGAACTATTACAACAGCTTACGGTGCAAACGCTAAAGAACAAGCAAAAACACAAACAACTGCTATAAGCGGTTCAGCAAGATAGTTTAAAAACAAGTAAACAAAATATTTATAACATATGGCAAATCTAGACGCACTTAGAAAAATTATCCGCGAAGAGGTTAGAACTGTATTTCAACAGGAATTAGCCGGAATCCTGAAAGAAGCTATTATGGCTCCTAAAGGTTCGCAAACAATAACAGAATCAAGTAGACCTGTAGCAAAATCCGCTACTCCTGCTACCATGAACAGATCCGTACCTAGACCTGTTGCCCCTGTATTATCCCCAGGCAATCCATTAAATAGCTTACTTGCCGAGACGGCTCAATCTATGACTATGGATGAATTTGGAGATTTAAACGGAGAGATAGTAGAAAGAGACGTTCCTATTGTAGAATCGGTAGGAGAGATGTTTGCATCTGCAAAAGGAAGATCTAATTTAGAAGCAATTCAAATTAATGCAGTTCCTGATTTTAGTCACATGATGGCAAAAATGGGAATAAACGAATAATAAGAAATGGCGTATAATTTAAAACAGATAAACGTACTCGATTTAAGACCTTCTACAGGTGTTGGAGTCGCTTTGCCGTTTAATACGCCTGCTGTTTTTCAGACAGTATACACTACGAAAGATCAGCTAAGGTACAATATTATTAATTTCTTATTAACTGATAGGCGTGAAAGAATATTTAATCCAAGCTTTGGTGCAAATATAAGAAATAAAGTTTTTGAACAAATAACACCAGAGACTCTCGATAATTTAGATACTCAAATTAGAACAGGAATAAGTCAATATTTTTCAAATGTGGCTATTACAGAATTAACATTTGGAGGCGATCCAAACCAGAACCTACTAACAATTCAGTTTTCGTATATAGTAACAAATACAAGCGAATCTGATAATATAACAATAAGTTTAAATGGCTAATAAGAATATAACATACCTAAATAAAGACTTTACTACGTTTAGAGCCGCGTTAATTGAATACGCTAAAGCCTATTATCCGCAGTCTTATAATGACTTCTCTACATCATCTCCCGGTACTATGTTTATCGAAATGGCGTCTTATGTAGGAGACGTATTATCATTTTATTTAGATAACCAAGTTCAAGAGAACTTCTTAGAGTACGCAAAACAGACTAATAACTTATATACTTTAGCCTATATGATGGGATATAGACCGAAAGTAACTTCTACTGCTATTACAACCCTAGATGTATATCAACAAATTCCTGCATCTGGTTCTGGCTACGATCCTGACTTTAACTACGCAATGATTGTTGAAGAGGGTATGCAAGTTAGGTCTAATATTAATAATTCTAATTACTTTTACTGTCCAAATAGAATAGATTTTAATTTATCCTCTTCTATTGATCCAACAGAAATTTCTGTATATACAACTAACGGTAACGGTAATCCTAATACCTACTTATTAAAGAAACGAACACAAGCTATCTCCGGGCAAATTAAAACAGTTAATTTATCCTTTGGAGCTGCTGAAAGATTTCCTATTAGAACTATACAAGATACTAACATTATAGAAATACTTAGCGTATATGATCAGAATACAGGGTATAGATGGTATGAAGTACCTTACTTAGCTCAAGAATATATTTTAAATCCTGTTACAAATACAGCGTTAAACTATCCGCAATTATACCAAGAAGCAAATGAGGTACCTTACATTATAGAGAGATTACCAGTACCTAGGAGGTTTGTTTCTAGATTTACTACTAACAGTGTATTAGAGTTGGAGTTTGGTGCCGGTATTCAATCAGCATCTGGTTCGATTCCAAATCCTTTCAACGTAGGTATTGGTACAGTAAACGGTATCGATTTATTAAATACTGCTTACGATCCTACAAACTTTGTAGTTAATCAATCCTACGGCCTTGCACCTGCCAATACCGTACTTACTGTATCCTACCTAGCAGGAGGTGGCGCTGTTTCGAATGTAAATACGAATGAATTAACTCAGATAGTTTCTTCAAACATTACATTCCCTAATCCTACAAACCCTACTACACAAGCTTCAATAGAAGCTACTCTAGCAACTAATAATGCAGTTCAAGCAGTAGGAGGCGGTGATGGAGATACTGCTGACGGTATTAGACTTAATACTCTTGCTAAGTTTCCTTCTCAAATGAGAGCAGTAACGCAGCAAGATTACTTAGGTACATTATTAGGTATGCCACCTAAATTCGGTCAAGTAGCTAAAGCCTACGTTACTAAAGATGCTGCAACGTTTTCTCAATACTTAAGAAATGAACCAGGAGAGAGAGACCCTCTTGCAACCTCAATTTATTTGCTAAGTTATAATGCAGACGGTACATTTGCAGATCCAGGTACTGCTTTAAATAAAAACATTCAAACCTACTTAGAAGACTATAGAATGTTAACAGATACAATTTTTCTAAAACCAGCTTATATTATTAATATACAAGTAAATTTTAATGTTGTTATAAGACCTAACTACACTTCAAGAGAGGTGCTTGCAGGTTGCTTAACTATATTAAAAGGATATTTTGCAAGAGAAAATTGGCAAATAAACCAGCCGATTGTTCTTTCTGAAATATACAATCTACTCGATCAAATAGCAGGTGTACAGACAGTACAGAGAGTAGCTATTAATAATATATCAGGAACTTCAGCTGGCTATTCACCTTATAGTTACGATATTCCAGGTGCAAGCTTAAACGGTACTATTTATCCTTCTTTAGATCCAAGTATCTTTGAAGTTAAGTATCCAGACATAGATATTCAAGGACGCGTAGTAACAATGTAATAAAATGGCAGTATACAACATATTCGCATCAGCAGATGCAACGATTTACTCAAGATACCCGTTAAAGAACACAGGTATAGATCCTATCTTAGAAGTTTCTGTAAAGAACTCTCAAGACGGTACTAGATTCTTATATAGAAACCCTATAACAGATAACCCGTACTATACTTATGATTTAGCCGCTAACGGTAATTTTAGTAATTCAGATGCTTACTTTCCTAATACTGATATTAGAAGATCTGTACTACAGTTTTCCGATCAAGATATTAATAAATTAAGGGTTTATGCCTCTCAAGCAAAGAGTGGATCTTACCAAGCAAACTTGAAATTATTCTTAGCTTCCGCACAGAACTTAAATACCACTTATTCATTAGATGTATTTCCAGTATCTCAATCCTGGTGTATGGGTACAGGGAGATTCGCACAAGTACCTCAATCAATAAACGGAGTATCTTGGATGTATACTTGTCAATCAGGAAGCTCTCCTGCCTGGGTAGAAGATACCTTCTATTGGAATAATATAGATCTGCCAAGCTGGGAATCAGCTAGCTATAATTGGGAGTATGTACCAACGATCGGACAGCCCTACTATGTGGGTAGTGGAGGTTCTTGGTATGACTATATAGGATCAAGTCAGAGCTTTGATTATATGTCTAATAAAGACATTAATACAGATATTACAACCATGATGACCGATTGGTTCTCTGGTTCAATACCTAACTACGGACTTATTGTAAAGCATCCTCAAGCAATAGAAGAAAATCCAAATGCTTTTATAGATCTTAAATTCTTCTCTGTAGATACTCATACAATATATCCTCCTACTATTGAATTTAAATGGGACGATTCTTATTATTTCCCACAAGGCGGTAACTACGCTTTAAGTGATCAAATTACAGTAGTACTTGCAAATAATCCAGGACAGTTTACACAGAACGAGGTTTATAAGATGAGAATAGCTACTAGATACACCTACCCTCCAAGACAGTTTACAACTTCTTCAGTATACTTAACTAACCTTTACTTATCTGAAAATACTTACTGGTCTCTACAAGATGTTAAGACAGGAGAAACTGTAGTAGATTTTGATGAAAACTTTACGAAATTAAGCGCCGATAGTGTAGGTAATTATTTTACTTTATATACTAGTGGATTGGAAATTAATAGATACTATAGACTTTTAATTAGGACTAGTATATACTCTACAACCTTTGGTCCTTTATCAATTTACGATAACGAACAGACTCTATATGATGCCCTATCCCTTTATAGTTCAGAAGATCTGCAACTATTACCTGCTGAAGAAGTAACCTATACTGGTCAGAATTTAATCTTTAAAATAGTAGCATAATGGCACAAGAGGTTAAATTAGTAAAAGAAGTCTACGGACGAAACACCTATACTAGAGTAATTGATACTTCTTTCACTGAACTGTATTTCCCTGTTACTGCTTCTACAGCACCGAGTACGCAATTAACAGTAGAACTATTTTTTGATGCGTACGATGAATTATTTTTCGAAATACCTGCTACAGGAGATGTAAACTCGCACGAGTATTTAGTCAAAAGAAGTGGAGAATATTTAGGGGGAGGAGTTTTAACTGACAATGAAAAAGCTTATATTGATGAGATAAACTCTTTAAGACAGCAATTGTTAGAGGCAAATACAAATTTCTTGAATATAAATAATCTAACATAATGGAAGTAGTAGAGGTAAGGTACCTAGGATCAGATGATCAATATCAAACATACGCTCCGTCGGACGTAGCCTTAATTAATGTAAGTACTATTGCAGGTAATTACGGTGCTCCGAATGACTATATTGAGTATTTTATTAAAGACCTAAGTAATACGGTATTAAACGCCAACTACTACGCAAATCAATATCAGCTCGATAATAGTGTTGTAGATCCTATTACTCGTACAACTACACAATTATATCTAGATCCAGAGACAGATGCTAGAAACCTAGGTTATAATAGAGGTATAGTTAATGTTAAGTACAATTTTTTTACAAGACAATTAGATTCAGCACCCGCAATCAATACTAATTTCTGGATTAAAGAAATTTCTACCTCCAGAACTGAAATAAAAGCTGCTAGACAAGACCTATCTAATACCGCCTTATCTGAAGCGTTCGGTACGTTTAACACAATTTTATCTGCAGACGCTTACTACCCTACCTTCTATTTAAACTTTGGTTCCGATGTTCAATTAATAGGTATTAATGCTGTTTACGTAGAAGAAGAAGGCGTAGGGTACGTAATTTTTAAGCTTTACGAACCCCTACCTGTACAGTTTGATCTTAAGTCAACTTTTTGGGTCGTTACCCAAGTAGCTGATCCTGCAGAGTTTAATGTAACTATTAATGTTGCAGCTGAAACTGTAATTGATAGTATACCTATTCAAGGACCCAACTTTAAAGTTACTGTCAAAGATAAAGTAGGACAAACAACTCCTTACTACTCCTACGAGTCACTTTTACTAACATCTGTTACTTCCTCTTACCAGCAGTTACAGTCCTTAATGCAGGAAAAAGGTATTAGAATAAACGTCGACTATAGTGATTTCAATAATTTTATACACTTTTCTTCTGCTACAGAAAGATTGTATAATTTCGTATACAAAGTACAGTTAATTGAATCTGCTTCCGCTGGTTTAGCTCAAAACAATACTAGTACCGCTAAGGTGTTATTGCAAAATCAAATTGATACAACGATAACTAATTTTGACGGGTACGAATATTACCTATATTTTACGTCTGCATCTACAGCATGGCCTAAACAAGACAGTACTCAACCCTATCAACTATACTCAGTAACATCCTCCCAGGTTGTAAGCTGGTTAGGAGGAGTAGGGGTAACACCTAGTGCAGATACAATGAGTATGTACTGGTCTGCCTCTTACTACGATGATCAGAATAAAGATTTACTACTCTACGCCACACCTTCCTATATCGTAGAAGATTCCGCTAATGCACCTTATCTTGTTTTTTTAAATATGATAGGTCAACATTTCGATAATATTTGGATCTACTTAAAAGATGTAACAAATCACTACTCTGCAGAAAATAATCCTTTTGTAGGCGTTTCAATGGATCAAGTTGCAAATGCATTAAGAAGTTTCGGTATACAGTTATATACTAACACGAGCATTACAGATAATATTTACTACTCTATGCTCGGTCTTAATCAAACAGGATCAGCATTACCAGTTACTTCTAGCCTATACTCTACTGTCAATATTGCAAGTAGTAGTCTATATCCTTTACCGGGAGAGCCGTACTTATCCGCTTCCTTATCTCTACCTCCTTTCGGAGAAGAAAAGATTAATAGATATGTTACTACTTTCGTGACTCAATCAAGCCCTGCTTTTAACATATCTCAGAGCTTTGCTACCTTACCTGCATCACAAATACAAGGGGAGACTTATAAGCGCTTGTATCACAACCTTGCCTACTTGCTTAAAACGAGAGGTACAGAGAGAGGTGTTAAAGCTTTAATTACTACTTTCGGTATCCCTACTGATATTTTAACTCCGTATGAATATGGAGGATATAACATCTACCAAGTCGCAGGTATTCAGCAAATAAGTGATACTAAAATTATAACTGGAAGTGTTTTAAATATTTCAAGTAGCTTATTATCTCCGTATACTACCATACAGTACTATCAAAACGATCAAGATAAAAGCTCTAACGACTTACAGATAGGATTTTCACCTGCAGATTCTATTAACGCAAGCATTACTTCTTCAGGATATGTAACATCCTCTACACAGCCCGGGTACTTTAATATCATGCAACTTATTGGTGCTCCTGCTCTACAGTATTCAAGTTCATATATACCGCTTGTTGACCTAGCTAATATCTATTTTGATGCAGAATATACTAGTAGATATAACGTCTGGGATTTCATCAGAGTTATAAAGTACTATAATAACTCTATATTTAAGATGTTAAGGGATTGGGTTCCTGCTAGAAGCTCCGCTTCGACAGGTATTGTTATTCAATCTCACATACTTGAAAGAAACAAGTATCCAAGACATGAACCTACCTTTACCGTTCTTTCTGGTTCTGCGCAAATTAAATTAGTTACTGTTTCTGGATCTGATGGAGGCTCTATTGAAGGAAATACCTACTACGTAGAAGCAATACCAGTACAGTATCAATCTAATTCAATATACTTAGGGAATTCACCGGGAACTATCTACATGAGTTCTTCTACTAATATTCAAAAATACACAGGAGAATTTAGCGGCAGCACTATTGATACATATTCTAATACATTTACTCAAGAAGAGATTTCATCTTACGCCTATCCATGGACATCTTCAGTAGCTCCGTCTATCGTAGGAGGTAATATCGTATATTCAACCTACTCCTTGAGTCCAACACTTAATAATGTTACAGGAGCTGTATTATCTCAAAGATTCTTAGACTTGGATTATAACGGAGCACAACTTGTTCCAGTAAATTACGGCCTAATTACACAGTCTATTGACCGAACTCAAATAATTGGTAACTTATCTCAAAGTATACAGCCATATTCTCAGTATGCACAGCTTCAAGACTACAACTACTTCCTACCTTCAACTGTAAGTATTCGCTATAGCGGATCTTATCTACAAGGTGCACAGTATAATACATGGTCTGTTGGAGATATTTCGTACGGTAATCAACCTGTAATCAACTACTACAGTGATAAATTAGGATTATTCACACAGATTCAAACTAGCTCTTTCATTCCAGGCACAGTAAACGCTTCTCTAGGTTATCTTGCTGATGTATCAGGAGGCTTATTTGAATTAAATCAGAATAACAAGCACTGGACTGACGTTCAAAATATTTTTGTACAAGGAACGAAGTTAACAATTAAGCAATTTGATAATAAAAAGTACAGCAATCAGGTAGCAACAGACGGAATTAAGACAATCTATAATAGCGGATATAACTATACTCCGGAATTATACTTTAATACTGCAAGTGACCCTAGAATATACTTTGAATTTATTGGATCAGCAGGAAGTTCAGCCCTATCGGTACAAAACCAGTCGAACTTCTTTATTAGCGGATCAAATCCAAGTAGTAATCCTCCTCGCTACCCTGTAAAGGTTGCATCTTCTACAGGATTAGGACAAGCAATAGGTTACATTTATAATATTTTTGATAACGAAATACTCGATACGTCCGGATATTATACTACAGGTGTCGCTGCTACAAATAGCTTCCCTACTTATTCTGTACCTTATGCAGGTATAAGAACTTTTAATACGAATTTTTATATAGATGTAGCGTTTACTTCTAGCAATCAACAAGTAACCTATAGCTACACTGTAGCTCAAAACGGTACCCCACGAAACACTGTTGTAGAAAAATTTAAGTCCGTAAGAACTCCAGCAACTGTAGATCCCGGTACCATTACTACACTAGGCCAAATTCCTGTACTCGGTACCTCACTCGTAAGTACTATATATACCGCGACAGGGCCGTTCCTCGTAGATAGTGAGCCTATAGCTACCGGCTCTTTTATAGAGTACGCACGCTACATATATACAGACAGTTTTGGAGGGCCATATCCTCCGGTTTGGATGGTCGTAGATTGTAGCGTCGTCTTACAAGATGCCCCGTATTACCTTAGCGTAGCCGATACAGTAAACCCTACTATACTCGACCCGAACAATCTGCCAACTGACGCTACTGATGTTGATCCTGTAGATAACTTAACTGCTAGGTTGACTATAAATTCTTCTCAGGAGATTAATACTGCAGGAGGAGATAAAATTACGTTTGAGTTACAAGAGATACTGAACGGAACCTCCCAAGATTATACAGCCTCCGTCTCTATAGGCTCCCTGACTGTAGCTGAATCTACCGCTGCACAAGGCTCTTATGCATATGCCTCAACTGCTTCATCCCCTTATATTGAAGACTTTAATAATCAAGGTAATTTTGGACAGATCACTATGAGCGCTGATTTAAGTAATTTCTACCAGAATTACCAGCAAGTACCTTATTTTACATCAGGAAGCCTAACGTACTCTAGTAGTCTTTATAATCAATACGGGGATATAAATACACCATTTTATCCACAGCCTTACGATAAAATTATACTACAAGACATAAACGGTGTTGTACAGGATTTAGATATCTTTACTGCTAGTTTATATTCTGCAAGTATTGGGGCACCAAAACAGTTGGTATTTCAAACATTTCCAGCTATATTAAATAGTTGGGAAGCTAATACAGCCTTAGTTCAGAAATTCTTACTACTTAGAAGGTACGAAGATGAGCAGAATGTCATAGTAACTTTTACTAAACCTAACGGTCAAACATCGTATGGCTTTATACTTCCAGACACTATTAATCCAGTAGTACCTGCAAACATTAATACGTTACAGGCTAATGTACAGGCTCAGTTATTATCAACTCAAACTGCTACTAGTAATCCGTAACATATTGACTAAAAAACTTTTGATTCAAACTATTTATAAAGAGAAAAACACTAAAACATGGGATATTTAAGTAACACATCGGTTGTTGTAGATGCTATTTTAACTGACAAAGGAAGACAGTTATTAGCACAAAATGATGGATCTTTCCAAATTACACAGTTTTCATTAAGTGACGACGAGGTTGACTACACTTTGTACAACCCAAATCACCCTTCAGGCTCAGCATTTTATGGCGAAGCTATTGAAAATATGCCAATTATACAGGCTTTTCCTTCATCTAACGAGATAATGAAGTATAAGTTAATTACTTTACCAAGAGGAACAGCAGTTCTACCGGTAATTAGCGTTGGATACTCAACAATTATATTGAAGCAAGGTTCTGCCCTTTCTCTTACACCTCAAACATTGAATTATTTAGGTGCAACTTCTACTTTCGAACAATCTGGATACGTTGCAACAATCGGAGACGTTAGAACAATGTCAGCATTCAACGGAGTTGGTATTAATACTGCAAACGCTACTGCATTAAATGCAACAGGTGTAACTACAGTAGGTACAAACGTATCAAAAACTGTAATTGGTACTACGATCAACTTAACAGCAACTACTGTAAACACATTATTTGGTACTAATACTACTTTATACACTACCTTGACAATAACAGGACGTGATTCTGGTGCAAGATTATTTATACCAGTTCAAATAACTCAAGTATCACAACAATAATAAAGTAACACAACTATAAGAATATGTCATATACACAATTAACTCCTTCAGATTTCGTAGTAAGCACCGATTCGGTTACTGCTCCTGCTTGGAGTTCTAATCAACCAACCTTACTTACTTTTTATACAGCTTCGCCTATACCGACTAGTACAGTAAGTGCTGGTGCATACTACCTAAATGTATACCAAGCCCCCTACGGATCCAATGGAGCTGCAACTCAATTTGCAATCGCCTACGGTAATCAGGAGGGTTCTGGATCTGTATGGTTAAATAACTTAGTACCAGGAGTATCTCCTTCATTAACTACGTACGACCAGTACCTGACCCTAGTATACGGACCACAAATCTCTGGCTCTCAAGGCTTTAACTTTGGAGGAAAGGCAACAAATGCACTTGATATCTGGGCATTAAATATTGATAGAAATAGATACAAGCAGAGCTTGATGCCAGGCACTTTTAATCTTACTATTTCTGGTTCTGGAAATAATAAAGTTACTATTTGCGATAACAGTAACGATGTTAACGTTATAAGCTATTTAGATTGTGGTAGAGTATTTAACTTAGTATCTGGTTCATACGGTAAGGCAGTTAATACTAACGTAACAGAGCAGATTGCACCAGGCTATACTCCTTCCGGATCTTATGGATTCTTCTTACCAGATATTGGTACTATTATCTTAAATACTAGTGCATTAACTCTAGCTCCAACTTATGGAGGTATTGGCTTAAATATAGACCGTGCAAACTACGGTAGCTTTACTCCACCAGCTTCCGCTTCTTACACTTCTACCAACAATACAATAATGTATCAGGCGATTTCTGCTAGTAGCAACGCTGCTAACTTCCCGGGATTCCAATTAAATTCTCAAGAAAACGTTTCTTCTGATTACGTATTTGTAAGAATTAATAACGCACAATATAACTACTCAAGCAATCCAACGTTCACTTCAGGGTCTAGCGGTGCTGTACTTTATCAAACAATGATTTACAGTCCACAAACATACCCAACAACGGTTGGATTATATAATAACAATAGTGAACTTTTAGCAGTAGCTAAATTATCACAGGCTTTAACAAAGGACTTTACAAAAGAAGCATTAATTAGAGTTAAGTTAGATTGGTAATAAAATAATAAAATGAGTAGAGCATCAAATAGCCTTTTACTTTCCGATGTAACGACTACTCCCATTAAACTTAAGTACTCTTCTTCTTATAGTAACACTGCTATATGTGATTCAGGTATTTATGCACAAAGTGGGTTAAATGGCCCCGTTACAGTTACAGGATCTGTACCGCAAAGAACTTTGCGATACCTTTCTATTAGGAATTTGTTTTATTCAAACTACCTAACCGGTAGCTACCAGTTTACTACCTCAAGTGCTGATAACTCCTTACAATCTACTGCCGCTTCCGGAACCTTTGAAAATAATTCAACTCTATCATCCTCTGCGGATATTCGTTATTTTCCTACGCAGTCTTTATCTAAAATAAAGATTATTAATATCCCAAATACCGTTTTTGGCGAAAAGGTTTCTACTAAGAGCTTTTCTTTAACAGGAAGTACTTATTATTTAACTGACGATGGGAACGGAAATATAGTAGACAGGTATAATAACAACGTACGTGCAGGAAATATCATATATTCTCAAGGATTTATAGTTATAACTAACCCGACCTACTACTGTGCAATGGATGGCGGACCCTTTACTTTCCCCAAGAAATATACGTTTGATATAACTGATTCTCCAAAGACGTTTAACCCTATCTTAGATGCACAACCAGATTGTGCTCCCGTAGATACGACTACTTTAACTTTAATAACTGCATCTGGATGGTTATTTCCAAGTAGCAGTCAAGATAGTGCAGGTAACGTAACCCTTAGTTCAACAGATGCCCTGTCGAGTAGAATAGGTTATTATAGAGACTACTATACTGTTAGCTCTACATACTGTGCCTCTTCAGATAAACAGCCAGTTGATGTTGAATTAGTTGACTGTAAGGTAACTGGATTTTCTTTAACAGAGATTAATCCAACTCCTACACCTACTCCTACTACTACACAAACACAAACGCCTACTCAAACGCCTACACAAACTCCTACTCCTACACCTACTCAGACACAGACACCTACACCTACACCGCTACCAGCATATGTAGTACTGTATCAACCAGATCAAGTCTTTTCTGCAGCATGTAATAGTGGAGGTGGATGGACTGTAGACAGTTATATCTACATTGAATATACAAATATTAACGGTATTTTTACAAACCAAACACTCACCTATGGAGGAACTCTTAATGTTACAGTTAGGAGCGGAACAAATGTTACTATAACCTCTACCTTACAGGATTACTCGCAAGATGGATATTGTGCAATGGTAGATCAAGCTTACTTATCCTCAGGAGGAATCGATGTTGCTACTGCATATATCACTCAATCTGTTTCTGTAAATCCAGATAACAAAGCAAATGCAACTTATAACTTTACCGCAGCTGCAGGGTCTACATATTCATTTGAAGGCTGGGGCAGGTATATAAGTCAAGCATAAGATTAAACTATTGAAAATAAGAAATGAAAGATTAAAATAAATGTCAAAAACAATATCCATACAAGCAGCTACTATAGGAGTTCAAGCAGAACTCTTTACAGTAACCTATACCGCCTTTAATACTGGCGATATACAGTATCCTGCTTTAGATATAGACGGTAACACGATCAGTACTCTTACAAGAGAACAAGTCCTATCCGGATATTTAATAGTAGTTCCTGATGATGCTACATACGTCTTTCTATGCGTTTACGGAGGTCCTTGTGCTAGTGCATGCTATTCAAGTATTGTACCTGGATTCACTCAAACTCCAACTCCAACACCAACAAACACCCCAACGCCAACAAATACGCAAACTCCGACGTTTACACCAACAAATACACCTACAAATACTACTACACCGACAAATACACCTACGCCTACAAATACACAAACACCAACAAACACGCCTACAAATACCGTAACACCTACAAATACTATTACACCTACTAATACTGTAACCCCTACTACTACTCCGACAAATACTCCGACAAATACTATAACTCCTACTAATACTCCAACAAATACCGTAACGCCTACTGCCACTCCGACAAACACTCCAACTCCTACACCGATACCTGCAGACGCTATGATATTAACATTCAATATCGCTAGTGATGGAGATTCATTAACATTACCTTATGCAGCCGGTAGCAATCCTACTGGTACAATTTATTGGGGAGACGGTTCAAGTAGCGCAAATAGCTATGCAAACAGAACACATACTTATACAACTGCCGGAAATTATAATGTAATACTTGCAGGAACTGGTCCAACTTTTAATTTTGGACTAAACGGAACTCCTACTAGCAAGGGTCAATTAAGGGATATTAAACAGTGGGGTACATTTATTCAACCAGGCGATTGGGGAGCATTATTTGCTCAATGCGCTAATTTAACAGGAATTAGTGCTACAGATAATCCAGATTTCACTTCTGTAACTAATATCAGCAGTATGTTTAGTGCCTGTACAAGCTTAGGTAATACGACTACAAATATGAGCAGCTGGGATGTAAGCGGTATTGTTAATATGGATGGTATGTTTTTATCTTGTACTGTATTCAATGTAAACATAGGAAACTGGAACGTAAGCAGTGTTTCTACTATGAATGGTATGTTTGCAAGTGCTACTGCATTTAATCAACCAATAGGAAACTGGAACGTAAGCAATGTTAACGACATGGCAAATATGTTCCAGAATGCTACCGCATTTAATCAGAACATAGGAAACTGGAATGTAAGCAATGTTACGGATATGTCTATTATGTTTACAGGTGCTAATAGCTTTAATCAAAACATAGGAAATTGGGATGTTAGTAGCGTTACTACTATGAATAGTATGTTTAATCAAAACTCTACATTTAATCAGGATATATCCAATTGGAATGTAAGTAGTGTTACTGGTATGAGCCTTATGTTTTATTTTGCTACTGCATTTAATCAAGATCTAAGCCCTTGGTGTGTAACACAAATACCATCAGAACCTTTTCTCTTTGCTGGAAATGCTTCCTCTTGGGTATTACCAAAACCAATATGGGGAACCTGTCCTGCTTAAAATGAGTAGTAATAGAAAAAGTTGGAAAATTAAAATAAAAGAATTATACTTAAGTTATGGCAAAAATTTTCGTTTCGATTGCGTCTTATAGAGACCCAGAGCTATTACCTACGATTAAAGATTGTTTAGCAAACGCTAAAAATCCACAAAACTTAGTTTTTTCAATTGCATGGCAGCATTCAATAGAAGACGCCTGGGATACTTTAGATGAATTTAAAGATGATCCTAGATTTAAGGTCATAGATATTCCCTATCAAGAGTCTAAAGGAGCGTGCTGGGCACGTAGTGTATTACAACAAAACTATAATGAAGAGGAGTATTATCTTCAATTAGATTCTCACCATAGATTTGCTAAAAACTGGGATGTAGATTGTATAGAGATGATTAAACAACTGCAAGAGAAGGGACATGAAAAGCCTTTACTTACAGCATATATTGCATCTTACGATCCTGAAAACGAACCTATGGGAAGAGCTCAAGAGCCTTGGTGGTTAACGTTTGATAGATTTATACCAGAAGGAGCAGTCTTCTTTTTACCTGCAACAATTCCAGGATGGCAAGAGATGACCGAACCTTTACCTTCAAGATTTCTATCTGCTCACTTTATTTTTACATTAGGTAAATGGTGCCGAGAAGTTCCTTATGATCCAGAATTATATTTTCATGGAGAAGAAATTTCATTAGCTGCAAGATCTTATACTTGGGGATATAATTTATTTCACCCACATAAAGTTTTGATTTGGCATGAATATACTCGTAAGGGTAGAACCAAACAATGGGATGACGATAAAGAATGGGTGGATAAAAACAATTTTGCTCACAAAAAAAATAGGTCTCTTTTTGGTATGGAGGGTGAAGAAGATATGAAACACGGGAAATACGGGTGTG